>JAUIRK010000836.1:0-120211 GCA_030549495.1 Nectonema munidae
AAACATCTAATTAAATTTTTTTACAGGAAGATAAAATTTACCTTCTGGACAAACACTTGCGTCAGTAGTGCACACACCCAGATCTGTAAAAAGGCAAAGATGAGAGTTATGGGAATACGAAACTCGAAATAAAGATGATTTTAAATCTCCATCGAACCTTCGCAGCCTTTTTTGATGTAGTTGTATTTTTGACCAGTGGAGCATTGACATATGTAGCCGGGGAAGATATTTATGCACGTGGCATTTCTGCACACGCTATCTTCACATTCATCCTTGTCTATATACGAAAGTTTAAATCAAGTGTAAAAAACATCATAAATTGGTAAAACTACATTGAGAAAGAGGAATTAATTAATACGAGTCAAGCAATCATGGACACGAACTGTCTATCATGTGTTTTCAGAACTATTTCTTGATTGACACTTAACTTTTTCTCCATCAAATCTATATGAAAGTATATATTTATTTATACTGGACCCCTCCCTCACACATCAAAATTAGCGTAATGATGAAGTCACATTTATGCATCCCTCCTCTTTACGAAACCCAGTTATCACGCTTATAGAAGAAGAATTTAGTTCGAATATAAAAAGAAATGACATTTTAATCACATAATTTACTTCTGTCACAGAAATTAAGGTTTATAATGCATTTTTTACATTTTAAAAAGTTTATGCTTTTTTTCAACTCTTAATTAATCTTTTATAGAAACATCAAGTTATATATGATATTCTCTAATATTTACTAGCAACCACCACAGGAGAAAGATGAAATTTTCGTGAACTTGTCCCTCGATTTATTGTTATGTCTTCCCCCAAAAGATTTGACCAGGCTAGAAAGGGAGTGGGGTCAAAGTCTCGCCCAACCAAAAAAACGGCTGTAGTTGCCGAACTTGCGAATTGAGGAATCGTTCTCGACATTTGCATCCTCGGAATGTAGATGTCGTTCTATCCGCATGAAGGCATTGCCTTTTCGAATCACCAATGGTTTCTTCCCACCAACAACCAAGTCAGCCTTTTTACGTACGCACACGACATCACCATTATATCTAATAACCAGGACGATGAAAAATTGACCCAAAAAATTAGAAAAAAATTGACTTTTTAAAGTTTCATTGAATTGAACAACTATGAACACTTTAGAGAAAGTATTGAAAATTATTTCAAAGAATCCATAACTTTGTATACAACAACAAATAATTAATGACATTTTTTGATTTAAAATTCGATCATTTTCTAGCAGTTTTTCCAGTTTAGAAAAAGATCTTTCTACTTCTAAATTTAAAACTTGACAATTTTGTAATTTGGGATAAGTACTGCGAGAGATTTGAGAGTTTTCCATATTCATGATTTTATTGATTTCATTTTATTTGTATCTATTTTCAAGAAAACTTTTAACGCCACATTCGTCTTAAATGAAATAATGTTGAAACAAGTGAAGGTATCTTCGACTGAAAAAGTCTCTATGTTGACCTTTTCCTACTAAATCAATGAATCGTGAATATTCTCTAATTATTATTGTCAGCAAGTTTTGAGACAGTTTTTCTTTTTTAACAATTTCTTGAAATTTGGCAATAAAATTCCATCATCATCATTAATTTCTTCACTGCTGGAAGATTTTAATGAAAATATTTTGCTGCTTGCAACCAATTTGTCAATTTCGTTACAATTGGAACTGAGGTTTGAAAAGAGAACGTCTTTTTCTATTACTAATTTTGAATGATGCCGGTAATCTATAATTTTGCAGGATAACTTAACTTTTAAGGTAAACTTGTGTAAAAGATGTGAAAAACATGCAATGATAAAAAAGTTAGGGAATAAAATTCTCTATCTTCTGCAGCGGATATATCGTATGTAACTGCGTTTGTCAACAAAAAAAAATTGTCTTACAAAAAACTTCTTCATGTTTAACCTCAGTCAAGCAAACTTTACAGTAAAACCTTTTATTGGATGAAAAAATACCCAACTATTGTGGAAGTGTTGTTATAAAGAAGAATTCTTGTATGTATCGCTTATAACAATTTTAGGCACATTGAATCAAAAAGTGTTAAATATAAAAATTGACTTTATTGACCTAAACTCGAAAAATTGACTTTAATTGACTTAAAAATTTGAAATTAGTTCACAATTTTTTAGACTAAACAGGTAAAGATCTTCAAAGAGTTTTTGCTAAACGGAAATAAAAGTTGACTTTATTGACTTTTACTCGCCCTTCTAATAACCAAAGCATCACAAAAGCCACTCTCAATGCACAAGCAATATACAGAAATGGCTGATCGATAATTATTACAACTTAACCACGCAAAGTCCATTCTTTACAGTTTACACAATATAATTGTTCTGAACACAACACAAACCTCAACATAAATCCTAAATGAAAGGCAAAGAGTATAGAATATTGATACCAACACATTTGAAACCATCGCCAATTGCGTACTTGGGACATGTGTCGCATACAATTTTGTCGTTCTCTTCCACACTGCATGCCGCCATTTTATAACAAGGGGCCAAAGAACAGTAACTGTGTTCGCATTTTTTTCCGAAGTGTAGCTCATCGCATTCACAATGTCCCTGCGCAAAAAAGGTAATTTTTTAAATAAGTTTCAAAAGCTGGAGAACATATAAAATAAATTTCAGTAGCATTATGTATAATTTTTAATTCTTTTTTCAGAGAGCCTTTTTGAAATTTAAGATTTTGCAAAAAAATTGTCAAGACAAAATAATAAATGTGGGGTGTAAATTCTACCGATAAAAATTTGTTCCAAAACAATTTTTACCAGGAAAATTAAATCCAAAGAAAATTACATCAAAAGTTAAAGCAATCCACAAGAGTTACCTTTTTTATTATGGATATATTTTTATGACTTGGGTGTAAAATCTTATTTAATCTAGCATGTGTTTAGGAATTATTTTAGATTAGGTTTAATCTCGGATCAACTTTTAAACTTTTTTTTAGCTATCTTAATAATACTCACTATTTCTTCTTTAATCTTTTCAAGAATATATAAATATCATTTATGATTTTTTTTATTCACTTTTTTATAGTTTATTTGGTGGATTTTTTATGGGTGAAATTTTTGAAAGACGAAATAATGATTATGAAGGTATTAGTAGAAAAATGAAATTTTTTACTTTAAACCTGTTTGGAGGAGTAGTATGCGAGATTTTGTCGACAAAACTTGATACACCTTTGTGTGAAGGTTTACGTGAATTACGAGTCACTTTTCATATGTGTAATTTGCAAAAATTCAACTTACTTATTCACGCATGCTAGAATAGAATCCGAAAGAAAAAAAATTATTATTTTTTTTTATAATTTTAAATATTATGAATTAGACAACTTTAATATCATTTTTGATACACGCTTAATAAGATGTTTTGGCAAATCTTTGTTAAGAATAATATTTGGACCCTATCAGTATTCTTTTAGTGAGGATTCGTGAAACTATCTTACTACAATCCTCGTTCATATTTTTCAATCATAGTATGACAGCGCTTCGTGAAATATATATATATATATGCACACATGCAATCAGAGTGATGGAGAATGTAATCGATCTATACTTAGTTTCTATAATCTCCAATATAATTATATACACAAGAAAACGAATAAAAACTAGGCTCACAAAAAATAGTTCTCCTCTTTTGAGCCTTTTTCAACTAAAACACAAACACATCACTTGACGGCTGAGAGTTTGAATATATACACAGTAGATCAATTATGACGCGGTCCATTAAAACGCAGGATCTAGTATAACGAGGATGGGATCTTGCCTCTCGTTTTTTATGGTTACATAACGTTCCTTCCAGTAGATCTGTAATTTGTTGAAAATAGTTCATTAAACTTAATCTAAGAAAATGGCATCACTTTGCCAAGCAAAACATTGAATTTCATGTTGTTGAACAATATAGCAAGATTTAATTTTCTTTGTTCTGTCACAGCAGTTTTACAGTATTGATTAGGAAAAAAATAAGAAGAAACCTGGGCCAGTAAGCCTAAAGAGTTTTTAGAGAAGAACAACGGAATCATTGGTTGACATTTTCCGAATTTTCCGCAATCACAAATCACGATGTTCGGAGAATAGGCGTGAATGATATCTCCAAACTTGCCCAACTGGTAAAGAGTGAGTGGTGATGCGTTACACGAGTAGTGTTCTTTGGAAACGCTGGAACAGTCTTTATGTTCAAGATTTGAAAGTAAAAGGTCCAATGTTTTGCTGTAAAAAATGCATTAATAAACTATAAAAGATTCATATCTTGTTGTAAGAATAACTTCATGACAATAGTGGGTTGTGATACCGAATGGAATTCATACAATTTTTTAGTTTCTCGGGGTTGTCATTTTTATAGCTTCTGAATATTGTTTACAAATTGGACTAAAGAAGTTGGTCAGCTTCAGAATGAGCTGCTTCCAGTCAGCACCACGTGTAGGTCTCTTTATGCTGTCCCATAAAGGTTTAAAAATTGAAATACAACTTATGAATTTTTTTTTAATCAATATTGAATTCTTACTATCACTAATCAGTAAATCTTATTATCTTTTTGTTTTTGTTGGATTTTGTTTTCCAAAAACTTAAGAGTTTTTTTTAAAGAAAAAAATCAGAAAAAGTTTTAGAGAAAAGTTTGAGCTAAAAATTTTTTATAATAAATTTTAACCAAATAAGTGTTTATTAAAAAATGTTAGATTGAAAAGTTTGAATTCAAGAAATTGTGATTAAATTGTAAGTTTGGTGTATAATTTAACCTAATACATATGGCTAATTCGCCATGCTCCAAGTTCCAATGAAGCGGAATTAGTGATATATATTCAATCACAAATACAGAAAGAATAAAAAGCCTCATTTTGTAATCTACTAAAAATGACCTTAAAAACTACTATACCACAAATATTTACTCCACACCAAAAAGATCTTTTTTTTATTCCGCGCTTTTAACTGTGAGCATACTTTGAAAGAATTTTAACGATTACACAAGTGTTAAATTAAAAAAAAAATAAAAAGATATTTCACACTTTGAAATAAAATAAAATTTATTGGTTACTTGAACATAAAACAAGTTTTCGAAATTTTTTTCCAAAATCAATTATTTTTGTAAAAAATAAGTAAAAAAATTGAAAAAGTACTAAGTAGTAGACAAGTATTAATCTTAAATTTTAAGACTTTTTAAAAATATAAAAGCTAGAACTTGCTAAAAAAAATATAAAAACTAGAATATTGCTAAGAACAAATGTTTCAATTTATATTCTAGACGCAAGTCATATTTCAAATCTTTCAATGTTTGTTCAAATATTATAGCATTTCTCTATTGATTACACTGTGATTTCAAAAAATATGTACTTTATACAATAAAACTGCAAAATTTTTAAGATACATATTTACGATGAGCGAGATAAATATCATGATTTTCTAGATCTCATCTGAAAGCTTCATGATGTTTAAAGATTTTAGCCTAAAATGATGCTATATACTTTCCTCTCCATAAGTTTATGTAGTTTGCTTTCCTTTTCTCAATGGTGTTGTCCGTTTGCGATATGATGAAGCCAACATTATCGTCATAAGAATCAAAGCTAATGGACGCCATTTCCTTCACATTCAAAACCACATATGGTGGGCCTGTTATTCTTTTTCCATCTATAAATAAAAAGTTGTAAATGAGACTTAAAGCCATTTTTGGAGTCGAAGAAAAGAATGACATTGCGTGTGAAACCAGTTAGTGATATGAGGAAGCAAAATGGAGTTTTAAAGAGTAGGAAATAATCTTTTGTATGTCTTAGAATGCCTATAATCTAACTAAGTTTGCGTGAAAGTCCATTGGAGTGATTACCCCAAGGCCAATTGTAGGGGATGGTGCGAATCAATACGTTAAAACTGTGTACTTTATCATACAAAATTTTTTTATTACTTTTCCATACACAAAAAATTAAAGTGAAATGTTTTGTTGGGTTGGTTTTCGAAGTATTGTCTATCACTAAAGCATGCGTTTATTTTATATTGACATGCTGCCGTGCTGCAAATATTCATTAGAAATATTCTTCCCAGACACGCTGATGTTAACATTGTCAGCATACAAATATATTTTAACGTCTTTAATTGATATATATATATGTGTTGAATAAGAGGGGTGTGGGATAGAACAATGAGGAAGGCCTGATAAAGTTTGAGTACATGAAGAAAAGTGATTATTTATAAAGAAGAAGAAGAAGGTAATCTATTTGTCATCTCAGAAATGAAAAATTGAGAGGCACATGGAGAAAAACGAAGCTTACAAAGTTGTTCAAACATAATAATGGCGGAATAAAGAGTCAAACGCTTTCGTTATATCTAAAAACGGAGGAGTAACTCCTTGTTTGACATCTAACAGACCAATGATATTGCTTAAGAAAGGACGGTGTAGTGTTTTAGCAGGGACTTGATTCATGAACCGAAATAGTTGATTAGAACGAAGGTTGTTTTGTGATAAGTAGATGTTAATAATATCATGAAAAATTAATTATAATATCAGCATTGTATGGACCGATAAATTCAGCATCTCCAAAGCATGCACTATAGAAACGCAAGAATCGTGACATAATTAAATCTTTTCATTACAATTTAAAATACGCAAAAAAAGAATTATGAAACCTATGTGATTTCATCATTCATATCAAAGAAAGGGAGCAAGTTTGGTTTCCTTACGCTAAATGATTTTCCGATACTCGTTTGTTCAAATTTTGAAGAATTTTTAGTATGAAAATCCTACAAATAAATATTGTTTAATTAACGAAAAATAAATTAGATGATTCATGATTTAAAATTTTAAAAATATACACACACATATTATATAATTTATTAACCGAGAAGAAAAGCCTAAAAAAAGGCGGGTGCAATAAAAGGTTGTGATATACTTACAATTAAAGTCAAACTTTGTAAATGACAAATGTAAGAGGGGAAAGTTTGAGTAATCCATTGATCAACATTTTGTCCTTACAGAAAAAATCAAGGCGCTTCTTGAATGCATGCAAAGAAGGGAAATAAGGTACTTTGAAAAGTTATTCCACTCATTGAAAAAGTTTTCTGCATCATCTTTTTTTCGTGAGATCTTAAGCTTCTTAGTAAAACAGTATGGTGGACATGTTTTTGTTGATTATATATTGCAGACCGTTATCATATCGTTTCGTTTATATCTGTACGCCAAGGAAGGCAAGGGCAATTTACGCAGTCTTTCTGGTATAATAATTCAAATCTTCAAGCATCGATTCACTCATTCCATTTTCAAATATTTTCTCCACTTATTTTGTCACTGGAGGTTAATTTACTTCAATTACGCAAATCGCGTTGATATATAGTACGCACATTCGCTATCTGCTTATTCACCCTCTCGTCCTCTTCTTTGCTACGTGTTTTCCCGCTCCTGATCTTAGTAAGATATTTCACTTCTTTCTTTTGCACTTGTTCCAATTCTGTCATGTCCTTAGATCCGTTGGATGATAGATAAACATTGAGGGGGGAGGGGGTCGTATCAAGGCTTTGTATGGTGGCATAACTATTGTCGCATCGAAGGCAGTGAAGTGTCGGAAGACTAGGAAGAATATCGGATACGCTTTTGAAAAATGAAATTTAAATTTGAGTTCTTTGACAGTAGCGATGCCCAGATCACTGTTGATGTAAGCTGAACGCGCTATGTAGTAGATAATGTTCTTTTTGTTCCAATTCGAAGATGGCTACACTACGAAAAATTGAGATCCATCCCCCAAGTGTTGCGCCCATCGTACAGAGTAAAAAGGTCAGCTTGTAAAGATTTGTGGGATATGTGAGTGAACGCACAATAGATCTTGAGATCATCGGTGAAATGTTACAAATACGCCTTCCTTCCAGAACTCTACCCATTTCATTTATCACTGAAAAATGATGTTTGGCAAATATGATCAACATACAAAGTAATGTCAAATTCTAGATTAGTTGTTTGTAGTAAAATGTATATATTTTGCTAACAATAGTAAACTTAATAGTAGTACTTTACACTTATACAAATGCATTATTTTTTTAATTGTTTGAATATGCCTTTTCCAAAGTTTCCTAATATTTTATAGAAGCATAATTTTTATATCAGATTAATAAGAATTTTTTTAATATAAATTAAAAATATGTTTAGTGAACATTACATTCTTGTATAGTAAAATTCAAAAGTAAACCAAATTTTTCTGCTTTGTTTATATTTTTAAAAAATTTGTTTTTTTATAAATAAGATAAAACAAAATTTTTTAATAATACAAATTAAATTTATAAACTTGATTAGTAGATTCATGATAATTATTCAATTTTATATTATAATTAAATTTTTTTTGAAATGTATTTAAAAACAAAGAAGCGAAAGTTCATCGTATGAAATCATTAAAATAGAACTAAGGATAAATCAAGACTCTCAACATCTCCTTCAACGATAAAAGATTATTCAGTTTACGCATAACAGGACTTTCGTATTTTTCGCATGTTGCCACTCCTTGCAATTGAAAATACAACTGGCACACACTTAGATCTTGCTGGCAACAACTTGTGTACAAATTGCGGAATTTCGTTTCTTCTTCTTCTCCTCCATTCTTTTGCCTAAAATGGATGACATTTCTCTTGTGAAGATTACTTTTAAATTGGATTCACGATAAATTAAGCTGAAAAACTTCTCAAAATACTTTGTACAGAATACACTGGTAGTATGTATGTCTTAGCGTGTTGAGATAAAAATTAGAAACTTCTTACAAACTGCTAATAAGTCATAAGTTCTAGTTCATTAGTTAAAAAACTTCCAGCTGTTTTTTGATTTGGGGTAGGGGTGCAACGGATAGTCTATCCAACAGGATATTTCGCCGGATAGCGACAATTATTTGATATTCGGCATGAACGCCGGGTAATTCTTATAACCGGCAGGATAAACCGGATAGTTACAAACAAATTATCATTAAATGTTTACTTTTAAAAAAGCTCAAAACTAATAAGAGTAAGTTTTTAATGACAAAAAGTTCACAATTTGAGTTTATTTCAAAGAATTAACTAACAAATAAGTCATGTCAAAAAATTTCTTGGCATTGTGATGAACGAATAAAAGCATTTATCCTTTTTCAGCCAAAAGTTTGGTTCTTTTTTATTCAAAAATGTTTCCATATTCGGAAAAGAGTCTCTCTGAGTACACTGATGAAGCAGGCGTGCATAAGTGTTTGGCTGTTAGATGCTTTAGCAAAGGAAATTTTTCTTCCTGCCTCCAATATTGCAAGGGACATTTTTTCTTTCCAAAAGTGGGGTGCGGAGATAGGCTTCCAACTCTCTGGCTGCCTCATCTTCAATATCATTTTTCGACACATTTTTTATTTTGTTTGAATTTCCATTGGTTTCAGCAATTTCTTGGAAGCAAGCCATGAAATCATCTTTGCTTTCATCCTTAAGTAACATTATGCTTGGAGAGTCAGGGCGAGCAGCTTCACCAAGAGTTTCCGTCTCCATATTCTTTTTAACAACGTTGTGATTTGATAGTAGCTCTTTGGAAACTAATGTTTTCCCAAATGTCTTGTCTTTAAGAAATTGGGCTTTAAAACGTGGATTAAGTATTGTTGGCAGAACATATATCGGGTTCGTCATGAAGTTGAGACCTCAAACCGAATCATTGAAAAATCTACTACGAAGAGAAGTCAAGAGTCTCTGTTTAGTTTTTTTGATGCCTTCTTTATCAGTGGCCTTTTCAAAGTATCTTTCAAGAGTGCTTACATTGGGAATTACAGTTGAAAGAAGACATGACTCCGCAGTTGTCAATATCCGGCAGGATATTTAGATCTACTATATTTATCCGGTATCCGGGCGGATTGTAAATTGAGCTATCCGGTGCACCTCTAATTTGGGGTATGGGAGATGTTCTTTCTATGAAGAACAGTTATTCTCAATGGATATTCTGGTATGATTGGATGTCAAGCGAAGAATTTTGGATTTGATGCGATTTAAAAAGGTTACTTACCTGCAAATATATCTTTGGATAAATTTTTCAAGAGACCATAGACAACGTTCAATATATTTTTGACTATTGAGAAAGTTTTTAACATTTCACTTCAATTTTGCATAATGTGTGTTTATGCGAACAAAGTGAGAAAATGATAAAAGCATTGTGATGAAAAGATATTGAAGGATTTATTCGAATTGTACTCTCAAATACGGAACCAAAAGAACCATGAACTCTATAAAACAAGCAATAACACACCACTAAAAGCTTGTGACTAAATTAGTCGTTCCTAAAGTCTTTATGCTGGCGACCTCTTTCTATGTAATGTTCTTTATTTTTAATAAAAGTTTCAGGTACTTGAAAGTAACAATTGCAAACAAAGCCTGTAATTTGTATTAACTTTTGTCTATTTTAATTGTTAACCCATTAAGTCCCAATGTTTCCATTTGGGAATATGGTACTTAATTGGTTAATCAAATTAAGATATGGCGGGTCCTCACATTCCTCGTATTTATATCATATATTCCATCTCAAAGGATGAAATATGGTTAAAAACAATTGTTACGATTCTCCCTTAATTTGATTGGTTAAAACAAAAAATTATTTAAAATTTTTATGCAATCAGATCAAAGAGATTGCGAGTATTCCATCCTCCCGTAGAAAAAAATACTATAATCTTATAAGCATATATATATATAAGATAGATTATTTTTTACATCTCTCAACATTTTTGTTGTCCACCAAAAATTTGGGCCAATTTCAAGTGGTCGCCAACACTGATCTAGATACTTCGCTTTGTTGACACAACTTTTTAATTCGAAAATAAGATTCAAGCAAACTTACGAAATCCAGCGCGACGGAAAAGCTGAGATGAGAGAGTAATCATGCTTTGAATAACAGCATTTGAATTTTAGTATCGATTCATTCTTTGATATTGCACAGTTTTCTTCCGTGTTGAAACTTGATTGAAAAGAAAGAAACAAAAATGATAGTAAATATCATCTTTTAATTTTTATTATAAAGCATTTAAGTAGTTTAATTTGTTAGTTAGTAGCAAAAAATGCAAAATTTATTTTGAAGCGGTGAAGTTGCACCAAACCAACTCAAACCTATATTCAATTTTCTATCCGGGTCTATAAAGCTGTTACTGCCAGGTTTGATATCCAGAGCTTAAATTAATCCCTTAAGGATCACAAATTTTGAAACAACCCTTCTGATTTCTTTTTCATTACCATTTTATATAGTTAACCCTTTCGTGACCAGTGTATCATATATGATACATAAACAATATTACCTTCGTCTGCTTTTTCAAATAATTTTGTATCTTCTGCTTTTTAATAAATATCGTCTGATTTTTCTGGTCTCCAAAGGGTTAACGCAGGCGCTTTTTATTCGTTGGGACACCAGAGCAAAAAGAATTTTACAAAAAGAGATTACAAAAAGAAATTTTATTCTGCTTTCTTACTTTTTGTCTAGGGATGCTTGAACAAAGTTACAAGGACACCTTTCAATGCTTCTTGGATCTTCATTTTTCGGGCGAATCACAAAGTCTGATTCCTCTACGTCAATGTAATTTGAGAAGCAATTCTTTACTTTCTTGCTAGCTTCTTCCTGCAAAGCGAATTCCTTGCTAAAGTATATCCCTGCAAAGGAAACACAGAGAAAATCTGTGTAGAAAATATGGAATAGGAAAAAAATTTCACTAAGTAAAATCGAATTGAGAGAATAGAAATAAACTTAAATTTCGAAGTCCTCATATATACCGGAGCTATATAAGTTTGAATATTAAAATTTTCAGAGTTTCAATTATTTTTAAATAATAGTACTCGCTCTCATATAAAATTTTTTTTTTTAATTTAATGTCAAATTTTGTTTCAAATGTTTGAAAAAAAAATTTTTTTTTAATTTTTTTTTATATCTGATTTAGATTTTGAATTAGAATGCTACATTTTCTCTCTTTTTCAATAGAACGCTTTTTGGCGTCAACATTTAGTTAGATAGATAGATAAAAAAGAAAGACAGTTAAATTGTTGTTATTTAACTAAATAATATTTAGTTTATTTGTTTCTATTATTGAAACAAATAGTATTTGTTTAAAATAAAATTATTTTAACAATAATTAACTTGAATATAACAATGAGAAATTTTACTTTGCGTTCCCGGATAGACTTGAACAAGATTGACTGAAACAAACATCATGTATATCTATGATACAAGATAACTTTAAATTCGTTTTAAAATAGTCTTTATATATCCAAGAAATGCAATCTTTAGAAAATTACATTTTATTTATATACCTTATATGAAGAAGTACCGACATATTTATGAAACTGAGAATGTTGCAGTAATTTCAAAATGGAAACCCTCAAGTGTTGATTCTAAAAAGATAAATTCAGCCCAAACCGACATTGCCATCAAATTTGATTGGGTGATTCAAGATATCAAATACCAATTAAAATGCCACGCAAAGAAGTACCCTAGCATTTTTTGGTCCCCAAATCAAGTAAAAAGAATGAGAGTAAAAAGGGTGAAATAAAAAACTAACCATCGTCTTTTTGTAAACTCGTAACGTGTCGCCCAAAGTCGTTAAAATTTTGCACGCTCAAAATGTCAAAACGCGTTCGATTAATGACACTTCCCACCAGAGCATCAACAAAGCCATTTGCGACAAAATCAACGCCACTCTGATTTGAGAATAAAAACCAAATTCTCACGTTATTTTCTTCTTCGTTCATGGACAAGACAAATTGAAAACTCATTTTCTGATTGCCCATCTGAAAGTGAGAATACATTTGCAAAATTTCAATTCAGATTTTGCAATCCTTCATCTTACCCAAAAAATAAGTATAATATGCAGGATTCTAGGGCATTAATTCATAGGGGACAAACCCGGTTTACCCGCAAAAAAATAATCTATCAATTGATTTGTTTTAGTGTGCATATTTATTTCCACTAAATTCATCGTGAAATTAGTTTGGCGCTTCCGCAACTTCATTAAATTAGATTGCATCGCATTACATTGTGAAATGAACAATATAATGAATGCTTTTATAGGGCTAATAATTGTAAGGGTTTTTGAGCCCTGTTCAACTTCCATCTGAAGAATTGATATCGAGGATTGCTTTAAGCGGTTGACCTTAAATCCTTTAATAGTGAAGTAAAGAAAAAATAAATTGAATTTTAGCTTGTTGAAAAATGGGAATTACCAAAAGATTTCTTTGAAAAGTTTTATGTTATACTTGCATTCAAGAACTATTTTATAAATTCCTTTGAGAAAGTTTTTTCAAAAAAGTAGGTTTTTTTAATCTAAGATTCTTATCAGTGACTGATAAATTATGCTTAATATTTTGAATTTTCTAGTTCTACTAACAAACTATTTTTTTTGCTAAAAAATGACAAAATATATTCAAGCAACAAAATATTCTGGAGGCTTAAAATGTTTACAAGAGATTTAAAAACTTTTTTCCAAATCATTTAAAATTATTTTATGTAATAAAGTTGATTCAAGGCATGAAAATACTAAAAAAAACTATTAAAAAAAAAAGGATTCTGACGTGATTTCCCTTACGTGTTCACTGTTTCGAGTTTGATGAAGAACAACTTTGTTCCAGGTAACGATAGCGAGAAATGAGATCTTTTCCTTTACATCATTTTCACTTTTCAAATCGCTTGTCATTTCCATTAGAATTTTTCTAAGAATAAATACAACGCAAATTTTCATCCAATCAACATCAAAGAACTCAAGATTAAGATAAATTGGAAATTTATATGTGTATATTCATATGGAGAACATAATATAAGAAATGTTAAATAAATTTATCAAATCAATTAGCTGAATTAGTTCGTTTGCAAAATAAGTGACAAATAATGCTAATTCGATAAACCAATGAAAACAAAGGAGCTTTATAATTGACAGTAAATGAAGTATGTTCTCACTTGAAGGATTGAGGTAGGACATTTTGACAACTCTTGAATTTGAAGTAGGAATCAAAGCGAACATTTTTGAAGGAGTATTTATTGAAGCACCACGTTAAAACGCCACTGTCTATTTCAAATTCGTTATCCATCCAATCTGCCCACAGAGGAAAGAAAAAAACTTCATCGTGATTCGCCACAATTCGTTTGGGATTCGGTAAAATGAAAGGAGCTTGAGTAGATATGAAACCGTTAGTGTTAACCTTGAAACAAAATTATTCAAAAAAGGGGTTAGACCTAAAAGTAGAGATAAAAAATGATACTTCAAAAGCTTAAACCAAAATTGAAATATAATGAAAAAGGGAAATCAAGTGTTCTCTTTTTTTCGAGAATGATTGGCTGTTATGATTTTTTGGTTACCTATAAGAAAGGTCAAGAAAGTGGTTAAATCACCCTGACAGATTTTGTTTTATTTGTGGACAATATATTTTAAAATCTCCAAAATCTATAATTACTTCGGATATATACCATTTTCATTTTAAATTCGTCCTTTTTCATTTTATATTCGCCTTTTTTCATATTCGTCTTTTTTCATTTCAAATTCGTCTTTTTCATTTCAAATTCGTCTTTTTTCATTTCAAATTCGTCTTTTTTCATTTCAAGTTCGTCTTTTTTCATTTCAAATTCGTCTTTTTTCATTTCAAATTCGTCTTTTTTCATTTCAAATTCGTCCTTTTTCATTTAAATTCGTCTTTTTTCATATCAAATTCGTCCTTTTTCATTTAAATTCGTCTTTTTTCATATCAAATTCATCCTTTTTCATTTAAATTAGTCTTTTTTCATTTTAAATTGGTCTTTGAATTTTCAAGTTGCTTTTGTTAATTTTATTTCAAATGCTTCTCTTTGCATTTGGAATTAGTTTTTTTTTTAATTATAATTTTGTTTTTTCAATTAATCTTATTTTTGCTTAATGGTGTATCTACGAAAATCCATTTTGAAAAAACTTGGCTAACATGTACAAAAAATTAAGAACTGAAATAGCTAATTAAAACTGAAAATTTAATTAAAATTTTTGAGAATTATGTATTTTATTATATAAAGATGGTCATTTCTGTCAGAATAACCTTTACATAAAACATAGAAATTAACGCCATCTATAATCTTCATAAACGATGGTTTTTTTGGGGGAATTACGATCATATTGTTGGATAACACAATCATAAGTCATAATTATTAACATTTTACTTCAAAAAATGGTCAATTTATTTAAGCTTCTACGACATCTTTCACCTAATACAAATTAGGTGAAAAAATTCTGTTTTTTCAAATATCACAATAAAAATCTAGACCACTCGGAATATACAATGGTTATTTGATGTATTTCCGATTTTCTATATAGAGCACTCTCCAGTTTTTGGTTTTTATATAAATGTTCAATCCTACAAAGTATACAGCTTTTTTACATCTGATGTAAACCTCTATAGAATAGTAGAACGTTTTCTTCTATAAAATCATGCTCTATGTTCTGTTTCATAATTGCGCTTGATAATAATCGCCAACAAAAAATAAGTTCTCACAAAAGATTTTCATAAAAAAACTAGTGGTGGTTTAATAAACAGATCTTGGCTTTTTATTTGCCTTATTGAATACCTCGCAACATATATTAAGAGAATTGTTAGATGATATACTCTCTTCGTATCATATGGTGATGTACACTACAGTGCATCAATTATGAAACAATAGAGGAGTCAAGAAACTGCTTTCTCGTAATACTGGCTTCAAGGACAAAAAAATTCCTTTATAAATTCAAACATAAAAGATTCATATTGTGTTTGGATAAGAAAAAAAGACATGAGCAAAAGACATTTAACACTGGGAGACGAGCAAAATAGAGATGAATGAAGACGCAAAATAATGAGATATTAGTTTAATTTTGTCTAAAATGGCATAGTAGTAAAAACCCGCTAAAGCTTAGCGTGATGGAACATTAGCCGTAAAACTGATTACTATTAATGTATTATTGTGTTTGGATAAGAATGCGCTACAGCAGAATTTATGGAACGTTGTGGCGAACAAATGTGGAAAATTTCCAAAAAAACAATTAAGCCTGTTTATGTGTTATCTAGTAAACATCTTTCAAGAATTGATACGTTAGGACCAAAAAAAGCGTGAATCAATAATCAATAATATTGAGCGTTTTCAATAATTTTCACAAACTTTCTTGGCATTGCTGCTAATAAAAGCCGGGTGATTATGAAGGCAAACGATTCGAGTGCGTATCCCTTCCAGTTGGTTGTAAAAGGAGGAAGGAAATGTTTAATAAGACATCTAACTTTACTTTTAGCCGAAAAATGTATGGTAATTATAAGCCAAAATTAATTTATTCGTTTATCTACTCCTTGAAACTTGTTATCTTTTTACGGCTTCACTAGTACTAGTGAAACTATTACCTCATATACTCTAAGACAGGGGCGGGTAACCTTTTCAGAGTGAGGGCCAGATGAGACTTTTGGAAGGAGATTGCGGGCCGGAGTGAAAAACGAAATCTCAGAATTACTATATTTTGTATAATACATTGATTACATTTAAAATTACATCAATTTTATCAATTTATCATTGATTTTGTATAATACATTGATTGAAAAACATGAATAAATTGTACAAAAAGTGCATTGAACACTCTACAAATCAATGAGACTGCTGGTTCTCTTTGCCATGAAGAAGTATTTCCATGTCTGGCTCGATGGTTGAGGAAATTTATTTATTTGGAAACTTAAAATTTATTGGAATGTCTTCTCTACTTTTACAATCAGGTCCGCGGGTCGGATTGCAATAATGAACCCTAGTAGGGTGGCGGCCCGTACGATAAGACTTCGTGGGCCGAATGTGGCCCGCGGGCCGGAGGTTGCCCGTCTTCTACTAATTGCAAGCCTAGAACAGGGGGAACAAGAAAATGCAGTGTGTGTGGGAAGTTTGCATGCAAAGAGCATACTTAATTTTTGTCTAATAACTGTAAAACCCATTTGTGAATTGTAGGATTGAAATTTTGCATTTTTATAGCATGCATCTCTTTTTCATGAGTGCACAAGCTTTTTACTTACATCCAATAATTTACATATAAAACGAGGCATTACATCACATGTATATATCTGTTCAAATTGTGTGTACTGAAATTAATTCCTAATTGTCTAATGAATTAACTTTACTCCATTTTAATTTCAAAAATAAATTTTTTTAACCAGTTGACATGTTTTTATTCAAAGTATTTGTGATAGTCCTTAATGCCATCTATAAAATACTCAAAATGTTGCTTCTTGTTTGTACACAACCATAATGCAGATTTTTAAACAGGATGAAACTTTATTCCAGTCTAAATATGATTTGGATTATAGATTTTGTCTGAAAACTTGCAGAAAGCATACAAAAGTGAAGTTTGATGATCTGAAAAAAAGATTCGTTTATTGTCTTTAAGGATTCGCTATTGCGTGAAGTCAACTTTTGTTTCCCTTCCGACTTTATAATTATTCTCAATTGGATTCAACATAAAAGTATAACGGAGGTAAAAAAAAATCACTCCATAGTTATTGGTATCGAGACAAATGTTTTTCATGAATTTTTAAAAATGGCAGCTTCTTCCATAATTATCAAGCGTTTTTGTATTCTGATTTACTGTCAGGATTTAACTTCAACTCTGCCATGAATACGAGAAATTGTTCACTGTTACAAGTAGAATTTTCAATAAGTTTTGAATAATTAATTTCTTTTTAATAATTTAATTTTAATTATAACCTTGTTATAATTAATGGCAGAAATAAGGTTTATGTTTTGGCCCCAAAAAGAAGGAACAGCTGTACTAGTTCACTGTCCAAATTTTGATCTTCCAAAATTTTTATAAAGGTGTAAATTGAAGCCAGACTTATCAATGAATATCAATTTGTCAGGGTTAATCATGAAAGAATTGGCAATATTCAGCACTTTTCTAGATAATTTCTGGAGCATATACTCTTTCTAGCTCATGATTTAGTCAAAAGAAATCTAATCCAAAATTTTATTTATTTGTTCTGAAACTAAAGTAAACAAAGAAGTGATTGAACAATTGCCTATAAAATACTTTAATGAGCTTTGATTCTCGCCTGCACAACTTAAAACGTAACATTTCGTTCAAATTATCTTGTTAAAAAGGATTTGAAGGTAAAATTTGTTAATTCTGTTAAAAAGTTATTTTTTAAAAAATGTAAAAAAAAACTAATTCCAAATACACAAAGAAGCATTTGAAATAATAACAAAATCAAAATAAAAACAATAATATAAATAAAAAATGACCAATTTCAAAATGAAAAAAAACGGATTTTAAATAAAAAATGACGAATTTCAAAAATGAAAAAAAAACGAATTTAAAATGAAAAAGATAAATTGTACTTTGATCGTCCTCTTGGAGATCAAGACACGTCATGAGCACAACACTTTAGTCTTGCTCAAATGACTTACAAGACAAGAAAAATATTTCCATTCCGATGTTATCAATGGAAGGAGCGATTGCTATTTTAGCAAAGTAAACATCACGCGATTTTCAATTAAAATCAAGCAAAAATTTTGATAGAGAAGCATATTTGCATTCTGCATTATATTTACTTTTCTTCTCTTTTAACTTTAATTTCTGTATATATATAATATATAATATTGTTTTCTTCAAATAATGTTACTTTCATCAATGAAGATAGGGCTTTTCAATTTATAAAATAAGTTTGTCTTTACGTGTCTCTGTCAAAAAATGAGATGTGTTGCTTGCAAAAAAAGATTGACTTGTTTTCATTACAAATAAAAAATGAATTTTGACGACCAATGTTATCAATGCATCATACGGGGAAAATTGCTGGCTAGCTCTATTTCAATCGAAGAGGGCTCAGTTGATGGCATTCAAGAATTTTGTATACTCTCATTCGAACAGAACACAAAATGAAACTTTGTCTGACAGCTAAAATCTAAATTTAATAACTTGATTGTGCTTTGAGTTGAGTGCACGAACAAGCAGTCACATTGTTCTTCAGACATAGGCCCCACATAGTTCTTTAAATACGAAAAACTCTACCTGTTGGACCTTTTTCTCATATGCCATATTTCTACCTGCTTTACTTCGGAATCATTTCCGAGCTATTGATTTCATGCAAAGGGAAAAACACTAATCTAAACAGAAATTCTGTGTTTTAAACTGCAAAGACGACCTTTTTCAGTAAACATTCTTTGAAGAATGAAACAAAGAGCATATTACCTTAAAACATATATTGAACAAATTCGTATCTCCCTCAACTGTTCACAAGTAAGGAATAACTATTATTTTTTAAATTAATCTTTCTAAAATTCTTTCAATTAAGTCAAAAAGAAATTTTTTTTGAAAGATAAGTTCTTTCATTTTTATTAGTTTATGTGAGATTTTAATATTTTTTCCAAAATTGAAATAAACTTACTAATAAATGCTTTATGCATTGCTTTTTGTTGAAGCAAAGTCCTTGAGGTATGTAGATGGAATTATCAAAGTGGAGAGATGATTCGTCAGCTTTTATAAATGATATAACTTCATCTTGATGTTCTGTCAAATTGAACCAATAAGAACCTGTAAAATTTAAATTTGAAATATCTTAATAATCCAAATATAATATAATTTGAGGATATTTTATACCTTAAGAATATCAAGTATTACTTAGATTGTATATCAAATAGTCGTCTGTCTATTTGTATTTATGATTTGAGTAATCAAAATTTGGTCAAATTTTAAGTTTCATTTTTGTACCTTTTCTCATCAAATAGCTTTATTTAATAACAAAGTAAAGAGAAAAATATAATATCATTTATTGATAAGAAAAAAGCAAATTTCCATACTAAAAATAAGATGATATTCTTGTTAAATTAAATTTTCTAAGTCATTATCATGATTTTCTTTCCTATATAGATAGATGGATCAAATGATTTAACATAATATATTGGAAATATAAAGTTTGATGTAGGCTAACTAGAACCAAATCTTTCACACATATGCGTAACATAGTCGTAATTTAGTTTGAATATAATAAAAGTTTATGTAAAAGAATTCGTAATATCGAATATCGTTGATTAGAGAACAAAGTTTAAAAGACAGAAGAAATGATCGAATCGCTATGCTTGGTAAATAAAGACATTACCTGAAAAATGGGAAAATGATGATAGTTTTTTTCAATAAACGAGATTTATATCAAAGTACAAAAAAGGAGAAAATGGTATCAAAAAAAAATGTTACTTGTTCTTTGACAGAGCACAGCGAAGAAAAAATAAACGAAAGTCGTTTTTGTGGTTGCAAAATTTCGTGGAATCGTCATTTTACTTTCTCCTATCCTCAAAAAATACAGTAGAAGTAAATAAAGAATGACATAGTGATGATATTGCAATTCGCATCCTTATTCATGGGTAGGCTTACTTTATGAATGGAAAATACTCGGACGGAAAAAACATTTCGAAGCCCATGGTTCGGTTTGAAAGCTTTTTTTATTTATAAGAGATACGGCTCCAAATTACGTAAAAAACCAAAATCACGGCAAATATGGAAGAAGTTCAGCCCGATTATTTGAATTTAACAAGTTAAAGGCTGTTACTTGAGTGATAGTAATTCACTTAATATTCTAAGATAGCATATTCAATCTGAAATTTCAGACACCACTTCTAAGACATGTATTCGATTTAAATCAATAAAGAATAATATAATGTAATTATTGAAAATATTCTTTTAATTTTTTTTAATATATTTAATTCTATAACTTCTCTGAAACTTTGTTGAACAATGGAAGAAAAATTTAAATTAAAAAAAAAACATTAATATCATTTATGCACATTTTATATTTTAATTTCTTTCTAATTGTATATTTTGTCTGAAACTTTTCCGCGTGAATTGGCATGCAAGCGTAAATTATTCAAAAATGTCAAGTTACCAATTCAAGTTACAATTTTTATGAATCTGTGTTTTGGTATACGGTTATGTGCGTTGGCATTGTGCTTTTTTACAGTAGTTAATTAACTTATTTGTTCGTTTTTTATTAACTTAGTTAATTAGGGCATAGGAGTTCCCAAATTTGGGTAAAAGTGAAACCTTGGGGCAAAGAGCTTTTTTATTCACTAATAAAACTACATGAGTATGCTGTCTAAACGCCAAATCATCAAGTAAATTCCTTCTAGAAAAATCATTTTATTCATTAATTAAAATATAGATGATTTTATTTCAGCAATTATTTCATAATTTTTATCGTATGGAATCCATCTCTATGACTGTATTTTAAATATTCATTTAAAAACATTTTAAATCAAAGAACATAAGATTTTTTATTCAAAGTACATAACCTTGAACTGAAGTTGTATTTTTGGAGGATTATTTGAAAAGTTCGACGACACAAGTTAGATAGTTAAGGGTTTGAGAGCTAAAATTTTTGTTTAGAGGTCAATGACATGAAAACCCTAAAAAATAACGCGATTAAAATGCATAGCTAAAATATTTAATAACCACAAATACTGAGGATTATAACCGAAATTTGGAACACAAAGCTTTTTTAAATAAGTATTCAGGTATTAATGGATTTAATTATACATAAATAGATACCCTACATTTAAAATATATTATATTTATTGTGAAAACAAAAAGTCCGCAATATACTTAAACGTAAAATAATGAAATAATATAAAATTTTGGTTTGGCAAAAAAAGGCTAAATAACACTATGCATAAAAATAATTACTAAAACTGGAGCTGATCATGTATAAAATTGATGATTAATATATTAACTGAAATTGTAAGCAGATATTCTTCTGAAGATTAACTTCTGGTAGCTTCTCCATTATCACACACAGAGTTTCAGACACTAACTCGCTCAAAGATTATGATTCTGGGAGTAAGATTAGTCAAACTTTCTCCATGACGTAATTGGGCCTATATTTTACCATTAAAGAAAAAATCATTCTGTGTGGGTGGGTGGAGGGGGGGGGGTGTCCTTATAAATATTGTCCGTGTGAAACAAAGAATCAAAAGTTTTATACAAAGAAATAATTTTTTGTCTGAGTTACAAAGTGGCGAACAGATGAAGGAAAATTTAATAGAATTCAAAAATTCATATCCTTCATTTGGCATAAAGTTTCCATATTTGGAAAAAAAAAGCTATGAATAGAATAGCAAAATTACAATAATGAAAAATTTATTTGAAAACTCATCTAAAATTAAAAAATATTTAAGTTTTACGATAACAAATTTTTCATACAATTAAAAAAATTTTGTAAAAAAATAATTACCAATGATCGTGAAAAAAAGATCATAAAGTAATCAATTCTTTTTTAAATATCAATTCTTTTTCATTTCAAAATGGGATTAAGCCCATTTTGAGACTTCAAATTTTTGAAGAATTTTTATGTTTCTGTGACTTTGGGCATTATCCGTATACTCCTGTATCTGTGCTTTTGTATAAGTGTGTGTGTGTGTGTGTTGGCATGCACGTGTAAAAGTGTTTGGATGTGAAACGATGTGTGTTGGATTGTTTGAATGTCTGTTTTTCATATAATGTTTAAAAAAAATTCAAATCTATAAAAAAAAATTTTTTTTTAAAGATACTTCAAACTCAACATTGTGAGACACGTAATTTGTACATTATTTGTGACTTTTTACCTAAAGAAACAGGCATAATTTGAAATATAATTAACTCATTTCAAAACTTTTTGAGTGCAAACTTTTTTGAAGAAATTTAAAATTCTAAAAATGTTACTTTCTTTCAAAAATTATTATCATCCGAAAAGTTTTGACAAAATTACTGTTATTAGCACTAATGGTAAACGAATAAAAAATTGAATGAAATTTTTATTCTTAAAAACATTGAAATATATCAAATTAATTTAAGTTTGTTTAGGAAATTTTTCACAATATTTCGGTTTGTTTCTGTTAAAAATGAAACTCTGCACATTCATATGTGCTCTTACACTACACAAACACAGACACACATATGTGTACACAACACAATCATACTACAGTCACGGAAGCATAAAATTCTTCAAAAAGTTTGTTGTCTATTGGCTTATTCCAATTGTGAACTTGAAAAAGTACGGAATCAATGATAGTGCTAATATCTGTAGATCCAATAATAAAAACAATGGTCAGAATTCAACCATATGGTGCTAAAAAAGTTGGCCAAATCTATATTCAGCCGTTTTTGCAAGATTCTTTGAAATGAATAATTTTGATGGAAAAATTTTCTTGGTTCTATTGAAGTTTGAGAAGATAAATCATTGGTACACACATATATATATATATATCTGTTTAAAAAAATAATGATTATACAAAGGTTTGGACAAGTTGACTGTAAATATATCGTAGGCATGTTTTCCTAGATATTGTCTATCTATTTTTAAAGGATATAATGAACGGTTCAGAAGTGCCTTTCTTAAAAAGCATACATCTTAGGAATACCGGAAATAAAGACTCGCAATATCTAAGCACAAAACTGAAGCAGAATAAACTTTTAAAAGAAGTTTACTAAACTTTTTGATTCTTACATAAATAAAATACTTTATTTGAAAAACATTAGAAGTGTTTAGAAATATTTGAGTCAATCTAATTTCAAATCTGTTATCCAATCAGTTGTTTTATTCAATTTCAATGAAAGATAAGAAAAAAACTTCAAATTCTGCAAAAATTTTGTGCAAGAGTTGTATTGAATATCACACGACATGTAAGCACTAATGATATCAAATAGATTGCTTGAACTCCATAATCAGAAAAGGGATTGATTTCAAAACACGAATGTTAGTTTATTAAAGTCTGAATTTTTCAAAATTGTTCGAAAAATTGGAAATTTCTGATGTTAATACTTCAACACTTTTGGTTCCGAGTACAAGAAGTACGAAGGACAAAACCAACACATAAGATGCAAAAGGGACATATCACTCCCAAAAAACAAATTTAGAACAAAAATCACTATCAAATAACAAATTATTATTAAAGACACACTTTTTTTAAGAAAAAGTAAATAACTAAATTTTGTCAAAATATAAAATCATTGATTTCTTTATTAACTAAGAGATTGCAATGATATAGGGAAAAGTGATAAACTCTTTATCCAAATATTTCCCCTCTTCTGAGTCTTTGCCAAGCAATTTAGGGGATGCTGCAACATCCGTGCACACTATGAATATAGAGATTCAGTGTAAGAACGTTTTAGTAAATTAAAGTTCTTTTTTGTTACCTCTTTTCTGTGAATGAAACACTCAAAAAAAGGTGGCTTAATTGAAAAGACAAGTGATTTTTTCAACCTGTCAATCTTGTTACACGCATAGAGCAACATTACAAGCAATTTATTTAGATAATAAATATAGATAGATGATATCGCTGATGATATAGAATTTTAGTTATTTTGTATCATTTTGTATTAATGTAATTTTGTATCATCTTGTATTAGTGTAATTTTGTATATCTTAGAAGCACAAAATAAAATTGGAGTGAAATTTTGAGAATTGAAATTTAATCCAGACTAAATAAATATGCAATAAAAAATAAAAGTATTCGTACCCAACTGCAGAACTATTTTATCCGATGGGAAGAGGAGGGAGGGTGCTGATTTTCTGAATCTTCAGATGTGAAAGAGGCTGAATATTCATCTTTTCATGTCCTCGAATCGATGTGAGTGAGTGTGTGTGTGTGTGTAGGTGCGAGAAAAGAGGAGATGCAACAAAAAGAATATTTACCTAAAATTTCACATTGACTCACTACTTTCCCTACTCCCATTACTGCTAACGCTGTCATCGTCATCGCCAACATCATCATCATCATCATGGTTATCATCAAAAGTTTCTGCTAGCACCTTTATTTACCTACTAATTCAGCCATCATATCTGAAAGTCATTCCAATCATCATCATCATCACCATCCCATCTTCATTACAACAAGATCATGGCCGCTACATCATGACCATTCACATCCAAATTATCTTGCCAGTATTGGTGATGTCAATTTGAAAAGTCCAATCTATCTCAAATCCCTGCAACTTTTCCCTTCTCAATAACTCTTGCCAAGTGTCAATCAAGTTAAAGTTATAGCTTAACATAAAAAATAATATAATTTAAACTCCAACACAAAAATTTTTTCGTCTGCTTTTTTTAGAATATTTTCTTTTCTATTTTGTTCATTTTCAAATAAAACCCTTGCTTTTACTTTTTTATAATGACCGACTTAAACTTTACATTTTATCTCAAAAATATTCGTTGCCTCTGATTTATGAACTCCTGTTGATTGAATCCTCAAGTATCAGTTTCTCTTCATCTTACTTTAATTTTCTGTTTCATATATTCTTTCAAAATGAAAGAGTGGGTGTGTAGATAAAGAGATTTGATAGCCATTTTCATGTCGAATCAATAATGGCTTTGCATTTATATAGGCCAGAGCCCGCGCTAACCAAAATTTCACCTAATTTTGTTTAAAAAAAATTGGGGGGAGGGGGGGGGGTTCAAAGGGGCTGAAACTATACATTATGAAAATACACACTATAAAATTTTCCTTTATAGAAGCAAATTCGATCAACATCAGAAATAAGAGCTAAAGAAGATCATAAAAGTGAGGTGATGAGGATTGAGGAATATAATAATTAACTTTTATAAAAGAAAAGTGAAAGAAGAAAATCATTTTATTAGCAATATATCATTTTTAGAGTAATAAAGCAATTTACATGTCAAACATTCAGCCTTCTTGACTTTTCGTTGAAATAGTTCGAAAACTCAAAAACTCTTTTAAGGGTCGAAAAACTTCTCTTACAGGATGCAGTGCTGATTCCTATTGTTAGAACAGCTTGAATAAATATTCATATACTCAAAAAATACTCCAGACAATTTTATAATATATTTATTGAAACTACCAAAGTACAAAGAAAAGACTTCTTCACAAGCGCACTTTATCGGATGTAATTCATTTAAAACTTATTTAAGCTTGAAAAATTGATTGGGGGTGAGGGGTAGAAGGGGGGGGGGCTCAAGCCCCCAAAATAAATAGGGTGTGCCAGTCTTGATATAGGCTTACTAATAGCTAAAGTGATATTTAATCATTATAGAAAAATATATTAATTAATTTATGCAGCAAAGAAAGTGATTCTTGAAAAAATTTCAAAGAGCATGTTAAGAACGTGAGTTGCCATTAAAAAGAATGGAGCAGTTACTCAATTTCAAAATTCAATTCAATTGTAATAAAAATTGCATGAAAAAAAAATCGCTTTGCTTGGCAGGTGGTGCGTAAATGGTTGCTTTGAAAAATGTCTCTTCTACGGAAAGTTTGATCACGTTTGACTAAATGTTGTCTATATGTATTACGTCAGAATATCAAATAACTTCTAAATTGGTGATGAAAAATTTTAACACTGTGGTCATTTTACTTATTATGTGTGAGGAAAGGATTTTTCGTCACAGACATTCGTTAGATTGAAAAATCAGTCAATACCAAAAACGATAATAAAAAAAATTATAAAAATTTTTTTTTTAAATAGGGTTGAAAGAGAATAAAATAAATTATGTTCATGTTCTTAAGAAATCACAATATTTAGAGCGTCTACCCTATAAATAGTTGGGCATCTCAGGTGCAATGCCATTTGAAAAGAACTTAGATGTTAGGAAATAACACGGAGTTACATTGCATTTGCTCCAGATTCGGGAAGAAGAAGATTTTATTGAAGATTAAATCATTAAAGTATCAAAACAAAAAATGTTATATCAATTTAAACTCATATTAAAGGTCAGAGCCGTATATTATCAATTATATTATCAAAGGTTAACAACGAAAATCATAAAAGTATCGTAAAGATTAGTAATTTAAATAATATTTTTTAAAAAAGAGAGAGAATTGGTAATGCAGAAGGATGTAATTTGATGGGCATACGGAAAATTTCATTTAATACATAAATATATCAATCATAAATATATAATGTAATTCCGTCTGCAACACAATTCAGTCAAAGCCAAGTCTTCCTTGTGATTGTCGAAACAGTTTTTTCAAGGATTTTCCTCTCTTGAACAAACTTTCGCGTATGCACTTTTAGCTTATGCTTTTATTCATCCTCACAACATATTATTTATTTTGCAATTTGATCGCTCACAAAGCATCGACTCACAAAATTTTTCTCACCAAACTCTGAGCACAGGCTTCTCAGGAATGCCAAATACGGTGCGTGAGATGATTTCATTAGACGCTTCGAATATAATGAGATTTCAAGTGCGAATATTATATCTTTAGAATATTGATTTTCTCGGTATTCGTTTGTATTTATACAACAAATGATGTTCAAATGAAGCTAAAATTCTTCCACCTACTTGATCCTTTATTCTGCCAACCGAGATATTATTCTAGAAGTTTAGAGGAACCGAAAGTCCAGATTTGGGCATGTTGTAAAGAAATCAATGCATCAGATTAGTTTGAAGAATAAATACGAAATGGCCTGTGCAGACGACACACTTTTCAAAACAAGCATTTTGATTGGGCTGACGATAATCATTTCTCGGCAAACACATTTGTAATATTTTGGTTGTTTTTGTCACTATATAATTGATAGGAAAAACCAAAGCTGGGGAGTAAGAGAGTTTTTCTCATCTCATCTTTGATTAAGACTTGATCATCACGTTCCTACCGTGATCAATCATATTCAAGCATACTAGAAGGGATACTTTGTTTCCTTCTAGATTTTAAAAGAATCTAGAAAATGGGCCTAACTCTAGAAGAATCTAGAGCTTAGGAAATCTTTTTAGATTACTCTGTTCCTTCATGTATAACTTGATGACAATGTTCTTCTCCGCATTTTCTCTGGATGCATTCTGTTGTAGCATAGCTTTATTAATCCTTTCAAAAAATTTCATCATTTTTATAAAATATTATTTTTAGTTAATTTATGAAGCTCGCAATGCTTCTAAAGTTAAGTTGTTGATTATCCACACATACTTTTTTCTTCTTGGTAGTAAAGAAGCGATGCAAAAATTTCAAAAGGTTCCTTTTATCAAATGACGTAATACATAATAGAATTATGGACATTAGTAAAGATATTCTTGAGCAAGTTATTGCAGATTTAAAGCTAGTTCTGTGAGAACAGACGTATACAAAGATTGCCAACTTTTGGAAGTTGTTAGAAACGCAAAGAAAATGCATAGAATTTTTTTGTGAAGCATTGAAGAAAAGAGCTAAAGCTGAGGATATTTTTGATTTAATAAGTTTTTTTTTTCAAGAAATAATATTAAATTTGAAAAAGCTGGCTCAATATGCACTGATGCTGCTCCAGTTATGCTTGGTATCCGGTCTGGATTAGCTGAAATTATGGAAAAAAAAGTTCCCGATCTAAAAGTAACGCATTGTTTTCTACCATCGGTATTCACTTGCAACAAAAGCTATGTCACAAGATTTTAAAAATGCGCTTGATACTTGTGTTTTTGTTTGTTTCAGGCTCTTTGTGGGGAAATGGGTCGAGAAGACACTGCCTTTTTGTATGATACGGAAGTGAGGTGGCTGTCGCGTGGGTGTGATTTGAAACGGATGTTTGAACTAAAAGAAGAAATAAAATATTTTCTCAAGGAACACTCTCACAAACTGGCTGGATTTTTTGATGATCTCAAGTTTATTAAAAAGTTAGCCTATCTAGCCGACATTTTTTCTGCAATAAATCAAGTTATTCTTTCATTGCAGGGAAAAAATCTCAATATTGTGGGAGCCAGAGAAAAAATATGTGCTTTTAAAGAAAAACTTGTCTTATGGATTAAGCGACTTAAAACTGGCAACTTTTCTTCCTTAGAAGAAACTATGAAAGACCATGAAGTTCTAGAAACAGATCTGGTTGAAAGTTTGCCTAGCACTTACAAAAACTTTCCAATTCTTTTGAAGACTATTTTCTTCCAGGAGACCTCAAAAATAACGAAAACTGGATCTTTGGATGATGTTTAGGATGAAGACGCAGTTAAAGATGAACTTATAGAATTGAGGCATGATAGAGAGGAGCTACAATTGTATTTCAACACGTCTCAATTAGATGAATTTTGGGCTTCGCAACGACAAACTTTTCCTGAATTGTCTAAAAAGGGACTTCAAGTATTGGTACCCTTTTCAACTACTTATTTGTGTGAACAAAGTTATTCTTCCTTACTCCAAATCAAAACTAAAAATAGAACTCGATATGAGAATTGCATTATGTTCAAAAGAGCTTTAAGAGATATAAGTTTTAATTTCAAAAAAAATAACAACAATCAAGTCATTAACCTTCGCACTACGGACCATGGCTTTTTACTCCATCTTGTAACTTCGATAGAGTTTTTCGCCTTATAAAAAATATGTAAGCATAGGAAATAATTTATGTACTTTTAACTAGACGATACAGGATTACTTTTGATAAAAAAATAAACATAAGTCAAAAAGTTGTTTTTTTTAGCTTTTATTCAAGGAGATTTTTTTCTTAAAAAAAAGGCAAAATTTTTTCATAAAAATTTTTCAATTTTTTACATTAGGTGACTTTATATTTGTTTTTATGTACAATATGGGTAAAAAATAAACAAAAACAAATTTATATGATAATTAACAAAAAAAGATTAAAAAAAAAATTAACGCCATCTGCTCTAAAATTTTTTATATGATTCAGACATCAAAAATATACAAAACAATAGGACTAAACGAAACAATAAGATAAAAGAATTAAAAATATTTGTAGATGAGCTGTTAGCAGTTAGGCAAAGATTTTTGTATGATTTTTAATATATATTTATGGCATGATCACATTTTCTGGTTCCCCTTTTTTTGGTTTACAGGATGATATATAACAATTTCCCCTAGAGGTAGAAGAAACCTCTCCTTTCTGTAATATTTTGAAAACATAAAATGATAAAATACTCAAAATTTTACCTGGGGTCAATGAACTCTGCGATCTTAATTTCATAGATGTTTCAGACAATTTTAGACACAAATCTCTTAAAAAATATTTTCTTCCTCCGGCTCTGGTTGATGGGTATATGTTTGGAGAATTATACTTAGATATTATCCAACTATTATGGCATACAATATCTAAATAGTTGGTAAAAACGCAAAGTCCATTTTCTATTAGGCTTATAGCATGTATAAGCCCTTAACATTTTATTTGCCAATCAACACCACCTTAAAACTATTATACGTTAAAATTGTTTCAGGAATATTGTCTGCCCCCTCTGTTTGAATACATCCCAAATGTGACTGGATAGTATGTAAACTACTTTGAAATTTTTGATAGCATGTTTACGGGGTATGTAAGCAGTTATAGATGATGTGTAGTATACAAAAATCTACTTTCACATGCAGCTATCTCAATTCTTTGAGATGTTGTGGTCTTAATATGAGGGGTATAAATCTCCTATTTGCTCTTACTGTACCTAAGACAGTGTAATCCTGACTTGTTCCCCATACACATAAATTATGTGATGTAAAGAATCGGTCAATTACAATTCCACGCCTTTAGGAATATTAGCATCACTGACTAGGCGCTTTACTATATTTTCGCCGTAAAATACGCTCTATTTTCCAAACCTGAAACATATAATTCTGGTTTAAGTATATAGAAACTTCTAGCGTCATTGCAATGATATACCTTCATACCATACCTACCGGGCTTGGAAGGATCATATATTTTTACTGGGGAGGCTCCTCTGAATTTTACCAACTGCTCATCTACAGTTACATAGTCTGTTGGTGTAAAATATAAAGAAAATATATTATAAAAATGATTGTGAACATATCTAATAGGAGAAATTTTATCTTCGCTATTTCTTTCACTTCTAACATCAAATCGAATAAATGTGTGAATGAGATAAAACATATCTCGGGAAATAGCTGCTTTCATGAAAGGTTCTCCGTGGTCTTCAGAAAACAAATAACTGAGCTGGATAGATTGACTTCTTGATTGCCCGATATAAAGTATGCAGCTGAAGTAGGCCAAAATATCATGAATTTGAAATTTCTGATAGGATTGGAAAAGACTCTGATATTTAGGAGTACTACTTCTAAAAGTTTTTTATAATACTTATATCTATTCTAATAAAAAAAAATACCAGGGCTTCGAAGCGGGAGCCAGATTAGAAGTCCAGAGCAGCTAAAGCCGAAACGGTTTTTTACTAGAAGTCAGAATTATAAACAAAATAGTGCGACTAAGTGTCTAGCCTCAAGTAAGTCTCAAATACCTTTTTAGCTTTTATAAATATACAGTTCGTTATAAGATTTTATTTGTCAATACAAATCTAAAAAAAATAAAATAAAAAACTTATAAAAAAACTAAAAAATATGATAAAATAGATAAAAAATCATATAAGTATATATAAAGTTTAACATTTATATAGATAAAAAAATACTAAAATTTTAATTAATTCAAAAATCCATAAATGAAGAAAAAATGCTAAAAAAGTATTTAACTTGTTTAGCAAAAATGAGGGATATCGGAGCTGGGGTCAAAAAATACGTTTTTCAGAAATTGAAGAAGAAAATTATAAGGCGGCCCCGAAGCCCTGGGAAATACAAGAGATAGTATCGCTAAAAACATCAAACTTACGCAAAGTTTTCATCCATTCGCAACTTTGTGCATTTGTAAATATAGTGAATAAGACTTTGAGTCATAAAAAGCTGAAAAATTGAAAGGGAATCATCTAAAACTTCAGCTCCGTTTTTCGGACCAGGAGGAACAGACTGAATATTTCGTATATTTCTGGACAGTGTTCTTCCAAAAGAAGCTTGAGTTGGCTCCCAAGAATACACAGTTTCATCAGGAGCAGTCAAAGAATTATAATTTTCATACGAAATCGAAGATTCTGAAGAACTTCCAGTTATGGGTTCAGAAGAAAAAGAAAAACGATCCTCTAAGTCTGAAGGTTCACTCATTATTAGAAATATGAGAAGAAACACTTGTGATATTATGAAGAATTTTTATACAAATGCCAACAGCTGTAAACGTGCAATAAAAGTACTGATGCTTATGTGGTAAATCGATTTACGTCTCTACGGTTCAATGTAAATAAGGCCTATATAAAATAGATCACACGTGTGATAAATTTATATCACAATATATCACATTCGTAATAGTCTTCTTCAATACTTCTTTTTCATATCATATCTTCTCTATAAGAAAATTATCATGCAACTATAATATTATCAAATCATCTCCACTATCATCATCATGATAGTCGAATGGTTTCATCAACATCATTCTAAACAAGCTATAAGAAGCAATAAATGTTTATAATAACGAGATATTGCTCTTGTATACGTTTATTTGATGATAATAATAGTGGAGTTTTTTTCCATTGCTCCGTAGTTCGAGGGGTATACAAATCGTCCGTAGTAAAGAAAAATCTTATTTTTTGAGTTATAAAAAATGTTTTTTACTCATTTTGATATTTAAAATGGGGGTGCAAGAAAAAATTTTAAATAAAAAGGCGTGCGAATCTATAAAAAGGTTAAGAAACCATGAACTAAAGAATAGCGCGTATTAGAATATTGGATTTGAGGAATTGGAAATGAAGGAAACCATGTATCAGTGCATCATAACAAATTTTTCCTAAATTTTAAGTTGCCAAACGCTCATTTTTCACCTGATTATTATTTATCGAATCTTTGATTTGGTTAAATGCGTTCTAGTAATGTATTAACTTAATAGACGTTGTCTTGGATTTAAATTTATTCTTGGCTAATAAGTTACTAATATGTCTTACTCTGTATTTACCTTTGAAGAAAACGCTTGAGACTAATCACTTCTTTATATTTATTTATTAATTCAGAAAAAATAACCAATTCATCCACAAAAAGTGTCGTATATTTAATTTCTGTGTGCACCAAATCCTCACAAGATGCTGACATCCTATTTGTCTGCTATGCGAAGATTTGTTCTCAAATGAAAAGTATGTGTGCCTACTAAAAACATATGGAGACTGCCATAGAGATTAGAAAGACAGGCCATTAGATTCTTTTAAAAGGTTGCATTATGACTATTGAGGAAGAAGGACAGTAGATCAAATGTTTATTCAAAAAGCAAAGTAAAAGTGATGAAGAAATCTTGGCTTCTAGCAAAATAGTGAATTTAATTGCAAAAGCTGGTAAGTCTGACACATTTCTTGATTCTTTGATCATGCGTGCAATGGGCGTAATGCTCTCATCAGTCATGGATCAGATTCCACAAGAGGTAACTTGTGTTATTTCCTTGAGCACTCACCAGTATCACGGCACATAAATGAAATAGCAGTTGATGTTGGAAGCCTATTAGTTTCCAAACTGCGAGTAAATTCAACCCGATAATTCTGCATTTTTGATTGCAATTCCTCAATTTCTTAGTGTTGATGATATATGTCAAAAATTGCTTTTTGCTTTAAAGTTAAAGACCGACATCCAGATGATCTATTTTCAGAAAATTTGAGGTCTATTAGGAATGGAACAATGTTCCAGTCAAAAACACAGTGGCTTGTGGGACAGATGGCACTGATCTTTTGGGGAATATAGAAGACACCCTACTTATTTAAAATAAAAAAAAGCGTCCCTGATATGGTTTGTGTACACAGTGTTTTCCACACCCAGCACTTGGTTGCCAAAGAAATAGCAGGACCCTTGAACGATGAACTATGTGAAAAGAACAACAACGACTTGTACTGGATTTTGAATACGCAAGCCAGATGGCTGTGCAAAGTTAATTACCGGCATCGATTTGTTGCACTTTAGGACGCTGTTGTTTCTTCTTTGAGTAAAAGAGAACTTGGACAGAAACTTCTTAATGCAAAAAGTAATATGGAAATTCGCTAAATTGATTTACTTCAAATAACGGTGCCTCATTGGCTGGCTGACCCTTTCATTGTTGATTTATCCTAAGTTGGTATTGATAAAAAAAAAGCTTCAGTGAATTACAAAACAACACAGTAGCTCTAGCAAATTTCAAGTAATTGATGATAGAAGAAGCTGTGAATGAAAAGGGAACTCTAAAAAGTATACAATACTCTGGAAAAATATTAAGTTGCTTTGGCATTTAATCGTTCGAAGATGAGGGTAATTATTGCATAGATATTCCTTCGTAAAATTTGATGTTGTTGATGCCTGACTTTCAGCCATATTCCCCCTTTTTCTAAAAGTATTGATCGCTCAAAGGCGAGTGTAAATATTGCAGAGATATTCCTTCATGCGTTGTTAAATTTGATTTACACTCATCTTCGAACGATTAATACTTTTAGAAAAAAGGGGAAGATGCCCAAAAGTCAGGCATCAACAAAATCAGATTTAACAACACATGATGAAATATCTCTGCAATATTTACACTCGTCTTTGAATTCGTAAATAAATCAATTGATTTAAATTAAATATTTATTCAAGTATTTTTTATTTACAACTATACTGGCTTAGATGTTTTGATGGAAAACTACTTTTAATATGTCTTTCTACTTCTTTTTGTGTGTCAAAGTTAGGAGCAGAGTGAGAGAGAAGGGAGATAAAAGCTTAAATCGGTATGGGCGCCATACGTATTTCCATTTAATAAAAGGGGGCCGCAGTACAGACGAAATGGTGATTACTTGATGTGGGCGTCTAAACGAAAACACCCGAATTTTATTTTTCTTTATCATAAAAATTCAAAGAAGCGTGTGATTTAGAAAGAATATTATTCACAATCGAAGATCAGCTTGATCTTGAATGCTCCAACTATGATATCGTTGCAAGGATGTCATGCTGAGTGGGGAAGCGTAAAGAGTTTGGGAAGAAGACGATGATATTTCAACGATCACGTAATCTCCAGGGCGAGGCACACGGTGTACACCACTTTCATCCAAGTCAGGCAATGGCGAGCAAGGAAAGTTCACTTTTATTCCAGCATCACATTTGCCGACGAGATCTTCCTCCTTCTTTTTACTTCTTCCTTGCACCAAAACCAACTGCTCGCTTCCGATTAAGTGGGAGTAATCGGTTTTGGTGATTTCGCGGAACGTTTTCTTTATTTCCTCCGCTCGTCGACACTTCACATCCGTAGGCACATCATCGGTCAGTCTGTGATGAGCACGTGTTTTAGCACGCATACTATATGGATAGAAGTAAACAAAGGAGTATCTGACTGTTCGGAGCAAGCTTAGCGTTTCTTCGTGATCACATTCACTCTCTCCACAGAATCCGGCGATGAAGTCGGAAGTCAAATACACATTCGGCAACTTTTCTCGCACGCGTTGAATTAGTTGTAAGTACGCTTCCCGCGTGTACCCACGATTCATGCGCTGAAGAACGTCAGAACTGCCGCTTTGTGCGGGCAAGTGAAGTTGCTTGCAGATGTTGTAGTTTGCGGAAATGACATCGAGTAGGTCGTCGGGAAAGTCTTTGGGGTGGGGGGAGGTGAATCGAAAGCGAATTTCTCGAAACCTCTTTGCTAGCACATCCAGCAGCGTTTGAAAGAGAATGCCGACGTTCAGGCGCTTGTTCACACTACTAAAGTGATTGGAAAGAATTTGTCGTTGTTCTCCCCTCTTCCAAAGATCTGATGGAAGGAGATTCTGCATTTCAGCAGAGCTCTCTGGAGAAGAATCGCAGTAACTATTAACGTTTTGGCCGAGTAATGTAATTTCTTTGATTCCCTGAGACTCCAAATTCAAAATTTCTTTAAAGATGGAGGTGATTGGTCGACTCCTCTCTCGACCACGTGTAAAAGGAACGATGCAATACGAACACATGTTGTTACAGCCTCGCATGATGGACACGAAGGCAGTTTTGGTTGATTCGTCGATGCGAACAGGCAAAATATCAGCATACGTTTCATCCATCGAAAGATCTACATTCACTGCCTCCTGCTCATCATCCGCATCATAGTGATGCTTCATAGCAACTTTCATCATTCTTGGCAAATCTCGGTAGGAGTCGGGACCCGCAATCAGAGAAACGGACTTGCAATTTTCAAAAATTTTACCCTTCAGTCTCTCCGCCATACAGCCTAATACACCGATCTTTATATTTGGATTCTTGAAAAACTTTTTTCCTTTCTTCAAAAACTCGATGTAACCAATGGACTGCCATATTTTGCTTTCTGCACTTTCCCGCAAAGCACAAGTCATGTAGAGGATGAAGTCTGCGCAGGATAAATCACTTGTTTTGCAGTAGTTGTTGCTTTTCAAAACACTCCAAACAATTTCCGCATCACTGAAATTCATTTGACATCCGTGTATCTTAAAAAACACCAGTTTACCTGCTCCATCGTATGAGCTTGGTTTCACATATGGAGGTAGGTCGCTTTCTTTCGAAGTTTGGATTGTGGAAAGAAATTTTGAAAGTTTTTCCTTAGCGAATAAACGATGAAATATTAAATTCTTTGATATGAGAGAAAGCATTTTACAGGTTTGCCAAAATCGAGATTTGTAGATTTTATTCCTTATTCATCCAGGGTAACTCTTCTTAATAAGCAATCCCTACAAATGAAATAAATTTTAGAATGAAACATTTAAATAATGAAAATAGCAATCCACGTCAGCCAAAATAGGAAAGTTTGCCAAATTAAAGATTAATTAAAATTTATGCTAGTTAAGATTCCTTAGTTTTATTTAACATCTCTAACTTAAATATGTTATGCGCAGATATGCTTAGCTCGGTTACTCAAAGTGATCTCCATTATTATTATTAACAACTCCATCAGGGGGGCGCTTTTTTTAGAAAATATTTCGGCATTGTATATAATAATAAATACGCAAATAGTCTGATATTTTTGTAAAAACTTAAAGAATAAGTCATAATTTCGAGCAAGGTAAAATTCTTACCATAACTTTCAGCCTAAAGTTCACTTTCAAAATTAAGGAGTGTTTCTTTTTCTTGTAATAGTAGAAAAATTCTTTAGTAAGAATTCAAATTAAAGTTTAAAAAAGGTGAAAGATTTTGTCATCACTCCATAATGAGAGATTTTGAATTTTTAAGAATCTCAGTGGGCGATTTAGACAAAAAGGTTAAGAAACCCTGACATGATAATTATCAGCATCGTTATCATCATCATCATCAGAATCTTTTTTTTTCTGCTTTGAACAACTCAATATTAAAATGTCGAATTATTTACTATTAGAGTGAGTGAGGAAAATCTCTAAGCACTTTCCAGCGTTGGCTGATATGCTTGCTGTATTGCTATGATTTTGGATGGCCTTGATTGGTTGTTTCTATGCGACGGAAATCGAATTAGTTGTTATGTTCTAAAGGAGCAAATAAAAAATAAAAGAAATGTAGAAGTGTTGTATTAAAGAGGTGATATGTGGAATTAGGAGTTGGATGATGGAGGGATAAGATTTTGGTGTGCTTTAAGAATTGGTTCTATTGTGTTTATCAGGATTGAGAGTTCTTGGAGAATTGAAGGGTGATATAGAAAGTCATAAAGGCAGTTGGGGATTCCATTGAGATATAAGTGGCAAAATTTGAGTAGCTTGGTTCGTGTGTTTTGAAAGATGGGGCATAGAAGGATGATGTGTATTCGTGTTTCTATTTCTGTGCAACCAAAACGACAAAGTGGGTTGATGTGTAGTTTGAGTTTGTAAAAATAAGCATAGGTTGGGCAGTGAAAAGAGAACCATCGAGGAGGATGATGTGTAATCGTGTTTCTATTTCTGTGTAAAATAAGCATAAGTTGGGCAGTGAAAAGAGAGTGAAAGAGGTTTCCATAACTTTATTTATTATTACCCATTATTTTATATTCGAATTCTTTCCAATAATGACTAATACTTTACCTTCTTCTCCCTTACTTAATGATATTGGTGTTTGTATATCTTGTAATCAGAATGCTCAGCACGAATCAATTGAATGCTTTTTATGCTGTAAAATTTTCCATGCTATTAACTGTAACGTTGAACCCCTTTGCCCTCTTTCGTATTATAAGAATACACTTCCAAATTTTCAAAGGAATTACAAAAATTTTGTTTTTTTGTGTAATGAATGCATTTTAAATAAAAATCAGTCTGATGCAAATTCTTTACCTCAAAAAATAGCCTCAATTGAAATTACACTGAAAAGAATGGTTGACAAAGTTGATTTTCCTAGTCCAAATGAACTCAACCGTAAAGATTCTAATCAACTAACATTTTCAAATGTTGTTTCTCGCAATCCTTACGATAGTGTAATGGACAAAAACAAAGCTAAGCCTAGCTATATTATTAAAGAAAATAATTTGTCTACCTCCAAAATTAAATTATTCGAAAAAGACTGCGTTAATTCTGGAGTTAAAGTGAAAAAATTCTATAAACTATGAAAATGCTGAAAAAAACAAGATTCAATCAGTTTTAGAAATTTTTTTTGACAAAGCCTCGATCAACCCTATCAATAAAAGTTATCATATTGGTATTGCTGGCCTATATTATTCTTATACTCCTAGGGATCTTTTTGAAAATATTAAAGATTTGAACAAGAATTTGAGTATAAATGAAGAGAGCTCAAAATGTTTGTTTGTGAGTAAGTCTTCAAGAAACGATACTTTCTATGCCGTTTTGAAGATCTCTTCTGATACCAGAGAAAAGCTCGTGGCTTCAGGTGACAAATTATTTGTTGGGTTGCAAGAATGCACCGTTTTTGAATGGAAAGTTGTTAAGCGTTGCAATTATTGCCAGGAGTACGGCCACTGGAAAACGCGTTGTACTAACATTGGATCTCCTTCATGCGCTCATTCTCATGAAACTAATGATTGCAGCGTATCTTTCGATCAGACTTCATCTCATAAATGTATTAATTGTAGTAAAAATAATTTGGTAGATAACAATCATCGCGCAAATTCTGCACTATGTCCTATTTTTCAGGAGAAATTTGGCAAAGGATTGTGAACAGATTACCTACTGCTTCTCTCAAGTCTTCTTCTCAAGCTCCTTTATCTACTTCCCTCGCTCCAAAAAACTAACAACTTCAAAATCTTGTAAGTTTGTCTTCTGGAATGTCCACTCTCTACAAAATAAAAGCTTAGAAGTGATTGATTTTTGTAAATCAAAGTCAGCTGACGTTGTCTTTATTTGCGAAACATGGTTGACAAGTCAATTTAATGCTACCGTTACGCTAGTTATTGAAAATGGTTATGAAGTGAAACATTGTTTTCGCTTTTCAAGAGGAGGTGGTGTTGCTATATTGTATCGAAAAAGTGTAAATTTGAAGCATTTCAAGCTTAAAAGCTACAACACATTTGAGTGTTTTAAAATTTCCTATTTTTAGTGTGTCATTCGCTCTGGTTTACAGATTGATAAATGTTACTTTTAGCCATTTTCTTAATGAAATCTCTGAATTGATAGAATCACTTAATACAGTTGCCTCTTATAAAGTCATACTTGGTGACTTCAATTTACATTTTGAAAATTTTAAGAATTCATGAACTCTCAAATTTCTAAGCATACTTGATGCATTTTCGCTACACCCATTGTTATCGAAGCAAACGCACACTGCTGGGCACTGCTTAGATAATATTTGCTGCAAAACTGGCTTAATAAATCACCTTAGTACTGAAATTTCTCCTATCGATTTAAGTGATCATTATCCTATTGTTTTCACTCTTAACTGTCCTATCTTACTTGATACCAAAGAGAAATCTATCACTTTTAGAACTTTTTCCACTATTGATAAAGATTTGTTTAAAAAGGAATTAAAAATGAAACTAGTTTCCTTGTTGGATCATGAAACAAAAGAAAGCATTCAATTTAATCACTTCCGCCTAGCAATTGAAGAAATTACGAACAAATATGCTCCCAAAATGACTAAAAATATTAGTCTATCTAGACCTAAATGGATTTCAAGTGACTTCATCAAATTGAGAAAGAAGAAAACTTTACAACAAATGGTTGAAAACTCGCAATGATGCTCACCGTCATAAGTATGAAGCTTTGAGAACAACTTCGTTAATTTTACATGAACAAAAAGCAATACTGCGACCAGGTTATAAATAGATCGACTGATGCTCTAAATCTCTTAATTGTTTTGTTCACGAAATGTCAAGCATCAATAAACTCCAGGACAGTTTTTCTTATTCAAAAGACAAATATAAGTTAGCAAACCTCTTCAATGAATTCTTTTATAGAAAAGTTGTTTCCATTGCTAAATGCCTAATTGCTGAAACTTCTAGCACGCATGTATCTGACATCATAACAGAAAACCTTCATTGTTCAATTTTAACTAAATTTCATCCTACTGATCAAGAAGAACTTGAAAACATCATTGATGTTCATGGAATTGAACATCTCTTTTGGAAATAGAGTTTCAAAATGAAATCAACATACTGGGTGTTCCTCTTAACAAACATTTATCTTATGATATCTTTGTTAAATTTAAGCTTAAAGAAGGTTATCTCTTTCTGAGAAACTTACAACAATTTAAAAAATTCCAATCTGAAAACCACCTTGTCACTCTTATCAACGCAATTGTTGTATGTCGTCTAAATTACTGTAACTCTTTGCTCTATGGGCTGCCTAAAGTGAAGTTTAAAAAATTACAAGTGTTGCAGAATAACTGTGCACGTTTAATTACAGGAAAAATGAGACATGAAAGCGTCTCACACGTTCTTAATGCACTGCATTGGTTGAATATTGAAACTAGAATGGTTTTTAAGCTTTTGGTTTTAATTTTTAAATGTTACAAATACCAGAAACCTCATGCCTTGGCATCTCTTGTCGAAACAAGAAACTCTGGTTTCATTTCTACAAACTTAGCAAGTATGCTTCCTCTCTATAAAGCATGTAGACTGTGGAATCTTATACCTTGTAATAGAACCTGAAAGTTTAATTAATTTTAGAAAAAATTTGAAAACCTATCTATTTGTAAGTTATGCTGATTTAATCTCTTCTCTTAATATTTGTCTCGAAAACTATATTTCTCCGCGTGACTGTACCTATATTTTACTATGTATTGTAGTTGCTCGTAAAATAAAATCTTCCTTCCTTCATCATCATCATCATCGTTATCATCATCATCATCGTCATCATCATCATCATCATCGTTATCATCATGGTTGGTGCTTGCACCCGTTCACAAACCGACAAGTTCTTTATCCAAAAAACCCTTCCGCATTGATAGATTCCCAGGTCAACAGTCTAGCCCAAATGTTGAGAAATCCCGCTACCCCCATCGGGTTATGCCAAAGATCCTCCGGAACGAGATTTGTGTTGACGTGAGAGCAGTTGAATAGGTGATCTGTGTTGTGTTCTACTTGTCTGCACGGGGGCACAGAGGGGATGGGTACTGGTTTGGTTGATTTTGTGCAGGTAGGGGAAAAGTAGTGGGCATTTGTTTGTGCGGAGTTGGGCTAGAGTTCTTCTGGTGTGGTGAGGGAGTCTGGATTCTGATTGATCAATTCTGGGTGCTTGTGAATTGATAACTTTGTTGACCTGTCGTTGGTTGAGGTATTTTTGGACAATTTTGGAGTGGATGGCTTTGAGGGAGGCTTTCAGGGCATTGGGTGTAGGGCGTTCATCTTCTGGAGTAATGAAAGTAAAGTTTGAATTGTGGAAGATTGATTGTTTTTTGAGTCGTGGGGGTGATAATTCGTTGTGAAGATGGTTGAGAGGATGAGTTGTGCAGCTAGATTTTATCTTGAGTTGGGATGAGTGGAGTTTGAGGTGATCCGAGATGGGTAGTATTTGGGCTTCGTCGTGGAGGTGTTGTGAGCATGTGTCTGCTGTGCAGCCTGTAATGGTTCTGAGAGCTGCATTTGGGAATGGATTGTAGTTTCTCAGTGCTGGTGTTGAATATTATAGGTGCCCATATGGTATGGGCATATTCGATTATTGTCAGGGTGAGCATTTTGTAAGTCCAAAATCTTCCAGCCTGCACGTGGTTGGGGTGCCTCTTCTTACTGGGAGCAAATTGGAAGAATTTATCACCTACCTTCTCAAAAAGGTCTTTTCGCATTTTTTTGTTTTCCACCTCTGCATCCTGGTTGGGTCGTGGGCCATCCTGCTTCTTCTTCTTGCGGGAGATGTTAAAGTAAACCCAGGACCACAAAAATGGATATGTGACCTCTGCCACAAACAAATCACAGCTAGACAAACTTCAATTCGCTGCAATTACAACAATCGTTATCATCATCATCATCATCATCATCGTTATCATCATCATCATCATCATCATCATCATCATCATCATCATCATCATCATCATCATCATCATCATCATCATCATCATCATCATCATCATCGTTATCATCTTCAAAATTACCACCCGAATTAAACATATTCAGGCCAGAACTGAAACCGTGCATTGCTTGAACAAGATCGGAACGGAGCACACGAATTAGGAACAGGAGTGAACTGAACAATACTTAATAAAGTAGATTTATTATTATAGGTCGTAATTATTAATTATTAAATTCTACGAAAAATTTTCCACAAGTCCAAATAAAAACTCACCCTCGCAAACATCTAGATATAGTTTGGAGTTTCTTTGATCAAATTGTGATTCAATTTATTTATACATCAAAGAAAAAAATCTGGGTACGTACATGGTAGTAATATCTAATTAATAATAGCGAATAAAATTAAGAGGTTTTAGAGGTTGTAGTAGCAAATGATTAAAAATTGGGAGGATCTCTTCCACGTCAAACCTCTTGGGATTTTGCGAGATATTTATTTTTCCAACCAAAACTGTATTATATCTACATAATAGATGTACGTAGAAATCTGACGTACTCCTCCCAGTGGCAGATCCAAGGGAGGGGGCCTACCCCCCCTCCCTATGAAAAATGGCTTCGAAAATTACCCTTACTAATGTATACCCTTAGATGTATTAAAAATAAATTTTTGCAATTTATTCATGACAAAATAATGTTAAAAATATGAAAACATAGGTAATCAGTGATTCTGAAAGACATACTACAGCTGTCGTATTCTCTGAAGACTTTTAGCAAAATTGCAAAAAAATTTAAATAGATTTCGCCACCCCCCCCCCCCCCCCCCTCCCTATAAGAAATTTCTGGATCCGCCACTGACTCCTCCATATATTTATATATCTTCCAAACAAAACTGTATAATTAAGTACATAGCAGGTCTTACGAACGATATATATATCACTGTTTCTTTGTTGTCTCACGTGATGTTGCTGGACCACCGATAGTTGTGGAATAAAAGAAATTTAGTCAAAACAGTTAAGTAGGATCGAATGATATAACGCTTCTTAAATAAAACATCATATTGATTGAAATAATATAAATCTAGGAAGTTTTAACCGTGCACATTTCAACCAAAGGAGAAAATCCGACAATGTCACCTTTGGATTCGATATGTCTTTCTTTAATTAGCAAACATTACACGCCCATTGGTTGAAATTTGAATGGGTGAAACATTATATCGCCATTTTTCAAATTTACAGAAAATAAAGTGAAATTAATTTAAAAACTGCACAAGAACTTTATTTGCTTAAAATCAGAAAGGAGATTAAAAGTCGTTTTGAAAAGTAAAAAGCAAAGGTAAAAGAATAAGGCAACTGAATCATGAGCGAATCGGATCAAAGGACTAGGGAAGGGTTGTGAAAGACTCCTTTCATCACATTTCTTTCCTTTTTAAGGGCCAAAAGTAGGGGAGAGTGAATACGGCGAGGGACATGAGGTAGCCATAAGCCAAGCTATTCCTAATGAAGGCGACACAATCAGATATATTCAAGATTTGGAACAAAAAGCCCGCATACTCCATCAAAATGTGGGAACTGGTCCAAGTCACGATGTCGTAAATCTTTTGAAGCAAGTAGGAATTCATAGACACGATGATTGGCCGAACGCGTTTTCGCAGAATGCGAGAAGCAAAGACGGCCAGCGAAGCGCAAACAAAGCCAAAGTAGTAGCAAGGATAGAAGCCATGCCAGAGGGCGGAGAAGAGAAAAGTGCAGAGAACTTTGTGGAAGTTTGAAAGGGAATTCAGACGATCATACACGACCAAGCGCAGCCAAGTGGATGTGCTTATGTTCCAGTTTTCCACCAAAAACTTGATGTTTGAATTTAATTCGACGTTAAAAAAATCACAATTCTTGGTCAACGACCAATCATACTCTTTAATTTCACCAACTTTATCTTGATTGGCGTTTGTGTTGAGTTTGTAGTGGAAGCCAAAGCCTCCAACATTATTTACCATCTCCATTGCATACCAAACAAAATAATATTTGCATCTTGTAACAAAATTAAAGCAGTGCATCATCAAAGCTCTCTTCCAAAAGCCGGCCTTGGATTCCAGGATGAGGATGAGAGGAATGTGTAGAGTTGATGTGATTTGAATCAACAGGAGTACGCTTGAAAAGCAGAAGTTCGTTAAAATTTTCCGCCTAAGAGATTTTTGCAATGTCTTGGGAATCACACTATTTTCAATGCTCTCAAGAGCTTCGCTTTCACAGGCGGCATGTTTCATCTTTTCTCGGTACTCGTCAAAGTTTTTGCCTTCAATGTAATTGATGTAGGCGTCAAAGGAGTAGGAGGGACCTGTGCACACGGAATGAAAGGAGAAGATGTAGGACAGGAATTCAAGAGTGGAGAATGGACGAGTTATGGATAATTTCTGCCTAAGACTGCTCATCTCTACGCCTACTTTCGCTTGAGTGTGGGTAGTGGTGCCATTAATCTCGTTGTTGTTGTTGTTGTTGCTGTCTCTGTGGATTTGGCCCGCTCCCTTCCCCTCCTTCAAAATTCCGTCATACAAGGAAAATGCATAAGAAGTTATTTTTTGCGTGGAAATCATGATGGCAAGGGAAATGTCAATGATGTACATGTCGTAAGCGATGAACATACGCCATATGTGCACACAAGATAGCAGAAGCATGTTGACATAAAAGATGTTCAATGGCTTCTCTTTGGTTAGTCGCATCGCTATGATATTTATGATAGCTTGCACCACAAGAACCCAAGCATGTATGCCACACGTAAAAACCAGGAGAGAAAGTCCGAGAAGGATCGAGATGAGGTGGCGCGTTCCGCAAGCGCAGTTCTTGATAGCTGCGCGAAAGAGGTATGAGAAGAGAAGGGAGAGGAGGATGGAGAAGAGAAGATTTACCTGGTCCAAGGGAAAGTTGATCGCTGCGGAAAAAGACGAAAACAGACGAGAGCCTTTGTAGACATTGTCGAAGGCATTGCTGTCATCCATACCACAACCTAGTGATCTTCTCTGACCCACAAAAACTGAAGAAGGCTTAAGAATTTAGAAAAGTGGATGAACGGATGAATGAAACTTAGTTCATTGATGGCAGAATTGAGTAATTTGATATAAAATTAAAGACATTAACCATCTCATGATTTTAACCTTTGATATACGCTAAAAGTGCAAACAAAGTCTTATCGGCCCTCTCATTCAAAATTATAAGGATTTATTTTATAAATAAATATGTTTTTCACAAAACATTTAGTTAGTAAGTGAAGATCACACCCTGATCTAAATGATATTTATTTTACGTTATATTCGCGTTGACACTCTTATCACCAATAAAAATCAAGCACAAAAAATACAAACAATTTGTTTAAACGGAATCCCTTTAAAATATTTCCTTATTATTCGGATATATAAAATTCAATAAATTTTTTGCGTGTATTTAAACACTTCAAATATCATTGTGAAATGAGTTTCATGTTTCATCACCTAATATTAGATGAATAGAGCTATTCTTTCATTAGATCAAAAAGAATAGAAAAAAATAGTCAGATAGAGAAAGCGTTTGGATTGTGTGAAAAAAAAACATTCTATGTAATATTAGTAATAGCATTTTATCACAAAAATTTTAATAATATCATTCAAATATTCTACCAAAAACGTAAAATTTCAAATTTACGTATTTCAAATTCAAAGACCCAATGGGAGGCAAAAAGAACAAAAAACTTTTGTGTGTGGATAAGGAAGGATTCATACTAATGAAGTTTGGAGGATTACAAGTGTTGACAGAATTTGTAAGCCTTTTTAGTATATTTTTTTAATGTTTCAGTCATATTTTAGTCTCTTCTTCTCAAAAATAAGTTTTAGTATATATATATAATAGTTAAAAAAAATGAGAAGAAAAGTTACTGGCAAAAAATTCAAGGAAATCTTAAAATTGAAAGAAATGCTGCAAAGAGATTTGAAGGATTTTTAAAAATGGAAAAAAATCACTGCTAAAAGAGAAAAATTTCAAGGATGAATATTTTGCATGCATTTGTGGTACAAAGCAAAAATTTATGCGTAAAAAAAGCGCATCATTAAATTTAATTTTTTGTTCAAATAAAAAAAAGCCGACTTTGACTCGATTCTCACTCCCAAATTTTATTCCCCAAAATCCAGCAACGAGCTTTTTTGAAAGGTACTCAAGGGTACGAGACCGTTCGCTTCACAATAAACTATCTAGAGACGAAACACACAGAAATGCTTCAATCTCGCCGGTTTTGCTCTAATAATTGCATTTGTATCGTTTACAACACAGCGCGTACATGCATTCCCTCTAAAAAAATGCTAGAGATATTACTGTAAACGTCTACTCTCAAATGAAGGAGCTTCAAACCATACGCTCTCCAAATCGGGGCATCCAGGAGTAGCTTGACTACTAGCTTTCGTTAGAAGCAGAAACCTGCTCTATTCGGTAGAAGTACGCAAAATTTATTTCGCGTGTCCAATATGCTGTTACGGGGAAACTCGGTTTTAGAATGTGATCAAGGCTACAGGGCCCTTGGAGCCACTTAAATGTAGATTTTAAGGGCCCTCTACCAAGTATTTCACAGCATAAGCATATCTTAATGATTGCAGATGAATTTTCCCATTTCCATTTGCTTTACCTTTACTCAATAGACATCACTATTCTTGGTATTCGGGCTGGCTTATTCTGTGCATTCAGCTAGTGGAAGTGGGTTCATGAGTGAAGAATTCCGTTACTTTTTACCGTATTGTAGTGTAACTAGTAGGAACACTCCTTATAAACCGGCCAGAAAGGATCAATAGGAAGCATTTGAAGGAACAACTTGGAAATCGATCTTACTGACTTTAAAATCTAAAAGTCAAGACGTAGCCAACTGTGAAGGAGCTATACCCGATGCATTACATTCAATGAGAACGTAAATTTGTACATCAACCAACAAGTTATTATTAAATTTCCTAGGAAAACGTCTGCTGGGACCGCTATACCCCAATGACTTTAATCCCAGACATACTTATATGTAATTTTTTATGCTGAGTAAAGGTTTGCTTTAAGTACTTGAAACCTTCTCCTTCACTTTGTTCATTGCTTTTACAAAGTTGTTCACTATTCCTAGTTTGATGTGTAATTAAAGGAGGTAGAAAAATGTTCTCTGACGATACTAAACTAGGCTAATTAGCATTTTTTACAGTGGTTGTTAAATTCCTTGATTTCCCTTCTTTTTGATGTAATGCGTATTTCTCGCTGCTCGGCTATCCCATTCACACAAAAAACAAGGGTACTTCGTGTAACCATTCTGCAATCCCATCAATATAGCTACAACTTTTAGATCACTCCAAATTTCCTATTGATGCTCATTGTATTTAATATTCTTAAACATAAGTTTTAAATTTTCATAGGTTTCTTTCATTTACAAACTTCCGTTCTCGCTACAAACAACTGAGATGAGAATGATTAGGATGATGTGCGGAAAGACGCTGAAAGATAGGATTGCCAACGATGTGTTGAGAAAGAAAATTGGAATTGAGGATATAGAAGTGCATTTAGAAGAGAATAGATTACGTTGGTTTGGTCATGTCGAAAGGATGTCCGAAGGGAACGTTGTAAAGAGGATAAAAGATGAATTGATTGATGGAAAGATGAAGAAGGGAAGACGAAAGAAAGCATGGAATGAAGTGATTCACCACGATATGAAAAAAAAGAAAGCTTGTGCGAAGTGATGCTAAAGAAAAATGAAATGGCGTAGTTGTTGCAGGAAACAGGTTGCCCCCGACTCTTTGGGAACAATAACCAGGCCTAGAAGGCAAAATGGATGATGATGATGATGATGATGATGATAGGTTTCTTTCATTTGTGATGAATATGGAATAGGAGAACCGATCGTTTATTGTTTCCATTATTCAACGAAACACCCTTAAGACTACTTTTCGAAGAATCAATAAATAATATCCAATCAGAAGTATTGTACTTAATTTTCATTTCTCACATCAAGTTGAAAATATTGTCACAAACGATCATCTTTTTGCACAAAAAATTTGTTAAAATTTTTGTGTCTGAATGGAATTTTTTTTAACATTTGCTTCTAGTAAATTCCATTCTCGGAGTCGAAAACCCAAAAGTTCCACTTTATTTGTAGTGAGTTGTAGATCTTTTACTAAATCATTTAGTTTTATTTGTGACATCACATGAGGTTTTTTCAAACAATCACCAAAGAAAGTTGGAACAATAGCTTCACTATCATCAAGTCTTTCATCAATATCATTCATTACTTGATTCTGATGAAATATTTTCGGGAGCTTGAGAAATAGGTAATATCATTACTATGTTGTACTAGACGAGTAGCAAAAGGTATGTTTGGAAATTGAATTAATGGCTTTTTTTCCTTGAAATTCCGCTTTTCAATGATGAGGCTAAACAAAAATAACAATCGTCTATGTGATTCCTTTGCTCTCGCCATATCATAGGAACAGCAAGTGGCATTTTTTTCTTTTTTTCAACTACTGTCGTAAATTTATAGCACATTTGTTACAGCAAATGTGAGGAACCGAGTTTTTATCCTGATCGCAGATGACATCCAAAATAAGCTTTCTTAATATTTTTAGTAATGGAACGCTTTTGTGCTTTAAAAGTTATTTCTCAACAAATATAACAAAAATCATCACCTTTGTTCAAACACAAACGAGACATAATCAAAAAAACAGTTTTTCAAAGTCTAATAAACGAAAAGAAAATTTTAGATAAAGAAAAGTTAGTATATTTTACATAGCAGAGCTAATAAAATAAAATCAATAATATATTTGTATCAAGTAACCCTTAGTGCATATAAATTAGCTAATACGACTTAGGAAGCATTTTTGATGTTGCCTTGTTGTGATTTGCATAAATATTCATTATTCAAGCACATGATAAGGAAACTTATTAACACGCCTTTACCGTATTCTTAATGTCTTCTTAATTATTCTCTCACACTAAGCTTCACTTTTTTAAGTGTTGTTTACAATCATCCTCGCATAATTTTCCCACTCTACAAGAATCAAAAAGACTTCACAATCGACACTTGCGCCAACCTAGTTCAATAAAAGTATTTCGTTTTACGTTTGACGTAACAACGTCTCAAAAAAAAGTTTTAAATTACCATATGCTTGTTGTTCCCCTGGCTTCAAAAATAAGACCTTCTGCAAAGTAGAAATCTATAAAGGCGGTAACAGAGTTATTCCTTTTGAGTTGTGACGCTTAACACGAATCTCCCAGATCTGATGGCTCTTGAGGTTCCATCCGAACCACCTGGTAACCATAAAAATATAATGCGCGTTTTCGTCAATATTTGCACTGTATAGATATTCCCCAACGGTGCAACTCCAACGTGCTAACTATATGCCCTCGGTTATTTCTAGATTACATAAGAGCCTTGCAGGGATCTTTGCTGCATAGCGGAACCAACACTCTCCCCAACTCAATATTGGGTCAGCGAGTTTGGATTGAATTCTCTCAGGATGTGTAGTGTACTCTATCTTTCCTGCAAAAATGTTTGCAGTTTCCTGATGACGTACACCTTTGAGGCAAAAGCTCTTAACATCAAACGCTGGGATTTCCCTAGATCGCTTATCCCACGTATGGCAGCTGAAGAAGTTATGATGTATAAAAAACGGAAGCTTGGAGCAGTTCTTTTCTTCCATATCAAAAGAACTTCTGCTTAACGACCAAATCTCCATCATTTGGCAAGGAAGCATTGAGTAGAACAAATAATTGATCACATAATTTGTGTATAGCAGATAAGAATAATAAAAGACAAAAATTACACTGAAGATTTGTATAGCGCACAAGCTTGCAAACTTACTGGAAATAAAGAAACGACTACAAAAATTATCAAATGACATGTACATTCTCGGTTAAAATGTCTATTCGGCCAAATGTCTGGCCACGTATTTTTCAGTGCAAGACACATTGACAAGATAGAAAATAGACTTTGTTTATTTACAAATTAATTTTATCTAGAAAAGTTATAAATTTAAAAAATAGAATTAATTCCATACCCACATATACTATGATATAACACACCACTCAAAATATGCTATTTTACCTTAATAATAACAGCCTAAAACTTATATAATTAAAGTATTATTCCCAAGACTTTCCATCTACAAAGTTTTCTGTACAAAAGCATTTCAAGGAGATAATCAGGTGTTTTTGTTTGAAATTTGAATAGCTTAAAAGTTTGGTTTTGCTTTGTTTGCCATTTTTATCAATTTATATATTATATAATGCATAAATACATAATATGTTTCATTTTGGTTATTTAATGCAACTGCATTCTTCAAAGTTACAAAAACTAGCATACACCAGAAGACATAATTTTCAGAATTTTCTCCTTTTGTTTTGGATTAATCTCGTTTTTGGCTATCAACAAAATCTAGATTATGTCGTGAAATCTCATTTTGGTCAATAAAATCTCCCGTATATCTTTTTATAAAAATACTTTATTATCAAATTTACAAGTTTCAATCATTTTATCTATTTTTACTTCAGATACCCTTTCTAATACAAATTCCTGGCATGAAAGATCCGCAATGCTAACAAAAAACTTTCATTTGCAATCTACTTTAAACTATATAAAAGTGATTGGAACGATTGATTTTCAAACACCAATTTTAAAAAGCGTTAAGAAGGAAATTTCATCTTAAATTTTTAATGCTAAAAATGTTTAAGAACCCAAATTTAATGCCATCTAGATTCACAGCAAGGTCAGCATTAACAAAAACAGTCGTTTTTTGCTACATACTTATATGTTAGCCCTTTGCGGAATGACGATAAAGCGTAGGGTGACAGGATGAAAAATAAAAAATAATGAACCCAAAGAATTTTTAAGAATCATCACCGAAATATGAAAAATATTGAGAGTGAAAGTTCTTGAAACGATTTTTAATACTACTTTATGCATTTTTATATAGCTATAAAGAAGGCCGGCCATGGCGTGAAATATATTTTTAAATATTATCAAACACTTTTTCGAAATTAAATCTTATAAATATACGCTAATTAATTACTGATGCAGGATTCTTATTTATTTAAAAATAAGATGTAAAAATTTTAGGAATAAACTTTAATTAGTGTAGCTTTCCGTCAACTGACTCTAAGCACAATAAAGCTGATTCTAGAGGAAGGGCTAGACCAGAGGTGGGGAACCTTTTTGTGCATGAAGGCCACCTTACAATTCATCGTCCCTCATAGAGGCCGCACTGAACAAATTACTATTTTTTCAGTTATTTTATCCCCTCGTACAACATTTAATAATAATAATCTAATAAAAGAACTTATACAAGTTCTTTTATTAGATTATTAAAATTAGGATTTTATTTTATACAAGTATTAATTAATAATATTCTTATAAAAAAAAGACAGACGTATAAACATCGAGAATATGAAGTTTTCAAATATTTCATTTAGGTAAGTAGGTCCTTTTTATACAAATTAATGACTTCTTTGAGTTTGCTTCTTTTGAGAAAGCATTTTGATATCAGGCTCCAACATAGTGCTTCTTAGTTTTAATTGGTCCTCCAAATGCTCATCTGTCAACTGTGTTCTCAGCGAATTCTTTATTTGCGTCAAGTACGAGAATGTGGATTCACAACAGTATGTTGTAGAAAAGCAGGAAATCAGTCGGCTTGCATGTTCATGAAGACGAGGATATTCTACCGCCTTTTTCCAAATTTCAATAGGATCTTCCCTGTTGTCAAACAGAGATTGATCCGTATTCTTTAAAAGATTCATAGATATCTTCATTTTCACTCATTACCTTCGTAAAATGGGGAATGTGTTCTTCTGAAAGTTTTGATTTTAAAAAGCTACATATCTGTAAAAATTTGGATCTGATAATTCACAATGTTTGTCACTTTCTTTGAAAAAGTCAATTATTTGCCTTCGTAAAGACAAAATTTTGACCAATACTTTCCCTTGTGACAACCAGCGTACTTTTGAGTGGTAAGGCAAATCTACACTAATTACTTTGTCATCCATCATCAGCATGTTTCGAAATTGACGATGTTTCGTGGCATTTGCTCGAATATAGTGAACAATACTTATAACCTTTTGCAAAGTATCATTTCAAATGACAGATTTTACACAGAGATTTTGTTGATGTAAAATACAATAAAAGAAATAAGTTCATTTGGATCTTTGGTTTCTCTTTTAAGATGCGCAATAAATCCTTCATTCTTAATACAATACTTGTACTGAATTTGTGGAATCTGTCGATTCATCCAAGGCTACTGAGTAATACACATTTTCCTTCTGGATTACATTTTTGAGTTGTTCTGTTAGATTACAAGCCAATTCATACTGTCGATCTGTATCAGTCCTTCTTTTTAGAGGCACCTCTTTATATTTGTTAACTTTATTTGGATCTACACATTTTACCACTTCTAAAATACATTCCTTCATGAGTTCTGCATCGGTGAATGGTTTACCCTTTTTTCCAAGCAAATATGCAACTTTATAGCTGGCTTCTGTGGCAGCATTCCCTTGATGTAACACAGAATGGAACTATTGTCTTTGTTTTTGCTTTCCATCTTTCAGTTTCTTCAATGCTAGCTTTCCAGACTCACCCTCTAATTTGGCATATTTAGTGTCTCTATGAAGAGCGTAATGTTGCTGTGCATTGAATTTCTTAACCGTTACAATTGTGGTATCACACAACAAGCAAGACATTTTGCCACCCCTATTCATGAAAAAATATTGCACTCCCATTCTTCATTAAAGATCCTATTTTCTTCTTTCAAATTCGTAGACACTGTACAAAAAATTATCATAAATTAAAGACAATCTATTTTGTGTCCTCATATGAATACATTGGGAGAAACCCGGTTAAGTTAAAATTCATTGGGTTCAGAGAAAAATGCTTTCAATTTCTGGGAGTGACATCACTGAACACAATTAATATTCCTTTCGTCTATGTGTGTGGTGTATATTATAAGTTTCAGGTGTATAATGATTTCAGACTTAAAAACTATTCAAGGTTTTTATTAAAATGATATTTATATCAAAGGCCGCACTTGATGACCCGGAAGGCCGCATGCGGCCTTAAGACCGCAGGTTCCCCACCCCTGGGCTAGACTATAAGGTGTATAGATTTATATATATCCAGGGAGTTCAAGCGAGCTACTCCTCTCCCCCCCCCCCCCCCCCTATCAACGGACCAGACAATAGAATAGAAATAGATTCGGGATTTCAAAAACACAAATACATGTACTAGCACAAACAATATAAATATAAAACCAGAAACTCATATTCAATATTGCAAATACAAATAAAAAATTTCACGTTTTCAAAAATTAGCTATTAGTACACATTTATATAACTAGACAAACAAATGAAAAACACATAAACATAAGATATACACACCCAGAAAACACATAATTTAAAGAGTTAGAGGAAAATTATCCGACTAGGACTCAAAAAACTTACAAGACCCCAGCGTGAAATACTTAAAAATTTAAGAAATTTATATGTAACTTCGTTTGTGAAAAGATTCCACATGTCCATCTCAGATTGATTTAGAACTTGTTTTGTTTACTTTAAATAAAAATATTTTTATATCTGTAACATTTAATCTATTAAATACGTGTTAGACTGGTATATCCTTCTGAAAAGATTTGATTAGAAACATAAACAGAAATACAAATACTTGTTTTCGCAATGGTAAAATATAAAGACATTAAAATGAATGTATTGGCCCCACACCTTGAGGAAATCTCTGCTTTTGAAAGATTAGGTTACCAATTTTTATTTTAAAAAATTATTAAAAATTAAATTAAATTCAGTTAGAAGAAAGTTTAAATTAATTATTTAAATGTCTCTAAAAGTATAAACAAAATTATTCAAGTAAACAAAAGAAATATAAAAAATACATTTTAAAGATGCAACAAAATAACTCAAAAAACTAAAAAAACAAAATTGTAAATTTATCTGTTAAAATATATAATAAAACTGCAATAAAGGTGTCTTTAAGTCTTAATTATACCTTCTCAAAAGTTAAAATTTAAAAAAACCAATAAATTGATATTTATCAATTTGATACTCCAAAAAGTTGTTCAACTTTTGAATAACGTTCTAAGATAATCATATACACCATAAAAAGTCACGCACTTTTAAAAAGATTAATTTATGATTTACTACTGTTTTCACTTCGTTCAATATTACCAAATTTTCTATCGTTCTTTTTTTCTTATTGATTTTATATGTCATTTTTCATGTCTAAGGTTAATTATTCGTTTACATTTATGTTTCCTCGTGAATACAAAAATCAAATAATACTAATAAGCATATTTGTTTCAATTGAATGTTTATAACATATAATTCAAATAAAATTGCAGGGAGTCACAGTTGAAATCTTATTTTGCACTTAATAATGTTAAAATTTACATGAAAATATTTTTATGTCCCTTAACATTTGTTAAAAAATTTTTAAATATTTGAATTTGTTACAATAATTTTATAGAAATACCTCTTCTTGAACTAAGATGTATTTATTTACAAAGTAGTATTGGTTAGGACTCTTCTTATATAAAAGTAAAAGTACGGTGACGTATTTTCATACAGAAGGCACAATTGCGCCGCTTATATCGAACTATGAAGAAAGAAGGCTCGATGCTGGGTCGAACCTAAGAACTTGAGTTATCGAATCTCAGTATCTAACCAAACTTACTCACGTACCGTAACTAACCTTACTCACGCAACTTAACCAAACTTATTTACACCCCTATAATCATTGTCAACCCATTTAAAAATTCATAGCCTTAGTTTGGATCTGATAAATATGTCAACAAGCATTGATCTACATACTGTTATGATAAAAAGTGTTTTTCTTATAAAATATATATGGGGTGTTTCCTTGTAATATATAAAGTTATATATCTTTACAGAGCCGTGCTTTGAGCACGTCAAACCTGCCAGTAAGAGGAGAGGGCTCATCAAAAGCTGTACTTTTGGATCTTTAAACTCACTTGTAAGGACACACATATATTTGCATTTTTGTACAATAAGTTTATTTGAATATTTATCTTTGAAAATCAATATATATGATATGTTCTTTATAACAAAATATACAGACAATTATACACCTAAATCATAATTATTTACCTATAAACGTATATGATACTACAATTTGTAGTTAGGCTGTCAAAATTTATTTCTAATGCTAAAGTTCCGAACGTTATAATTATTTCATGAAAGGACGATGTCTAATTTATCTTCAACTATTGTCTGTGAAAAAGACACAGCATTTAAATATGATTTGACAAATTTATCAATAAATCATTCTCATCCGCATAGGCTACTATATTTTGTAACTCCTCACATATTTATAGCGCTTCATTATGGATTTTGGTTCGTAAGCTTTTTTCCTTCCTTATTTTTATGGAAAATCCATAATAACCCTTTCTCGTTCCAAATAATTATTTCTTTTGAAATCTATACTGATGAAAGTCAAGAAGAGAGTGATGAGGTAATGTTTGATGCTTCAGAAAATGATATTCCTGCTGACGATATAGATGTTGAGGACGATAAGAAGGCTATGAATTTTTTCAAAGATTCTGAGATGGATGATGAAGATATTTTATCGACTTGAACTTGTGGTAATATAATTTACTCTAGTTTACTCTTTGAGAAAAGATCAACGTCAAGAGATATTATTCATTTCGAATCAAAAACGTTAATAAATCTGTGAAAAAGATTTTTCCATCTCTTTTATTTCGAATTCATTGTTAGAAATATTCAAAAGTTCACCAATTGTAAGGCTAATGATATCAGATATAGCTTCATGTCTGCTAGAAAGAACAAAAAGTATCCTAACTATATGACAAATTTTACGTACGAGGAAATCCTGGCTTGCTTCGATCTTTTGATTAGAGGTGCATGCGATAGAGACAATATGAACGATTTACAAGATTTGTAGACGCCCACTAATAGCCGTCCATTTTATAGAGCTATAAATGGTATAACGGGACAAAAATTTTTTCGGAGAGCACTATTCAACAATTTTCGAAATAGACAGGAAAGGAAAGAGAATGATCGATTGCCTACCATCTGTTGAAGTTTGGAGTATGCTCAATAAAAATCTTAGCAAGTACTTTATTCCAGAAGCCTTCATTACAGTAGACGAGCAGCTTGTAGGAAATAGAGAAATTTCTCGGTAGAACCTATATGCCCTCAAAGCATCGAAAATATGGCATACAGATTTTTTGGGGGTGTGATTTTGTTCAATTAGATTTGCACTAAACTCATATATATTCTGGAAAAAGAAAAGACGTTCCAGTTCATAAAAATCATGCTAGTGATGTTGTCACAAAAGTTCTGATACCATATGAAAATAGTGAAAGAGAAGTAATCACAGATCGATATTTCACTTATCATACTCTTAAAGTAGAGCTATTGAAGAAAAATATAACCGCCTTTGTTACCATCAGAGCGAATAAAAAAGAAATTTTCAAATCTCTTAAAAACAGAAGTTCTTTCTATATTGCCACTTTATGATCATAGAAACAAAATTTGTTTAAGCTTTTTTGTTCCAAAAAAGGTAAAGTATGTTCTTTTATGCCTCACTAGCCAGCATAAGGTTAATGCCATTAATGAACAGCTTATTCCTCCCTACAAGTTTCTTAGGAAATAAATTTAAGGCAAAAAAGAGAGAGAGACAGATTTAACAAACGAGGTTATACTAGTGTGGAGAGATCAACTGAAATTTCTAATCATTAGAAAGCAAGCAATACGATAGCTTAAACAAGTGATTAATTACTACTACAAATGTTCAAAGAAAAAAATGTAAGCTAATGTTAGACTGTTAGATATCACCAAAGTTCAAGGTGAATAGCTCAATGCTAATGACAAAACGGTGCTTGCAATTCCAAAACATGGCGAAATTGGTTATTCAACGGGCAAAGCAACAAGCAAACACACTGTCTTTCTTTTAAGAGAAGAAAATGTTTGGAAACTGAAGGGTCCGAAGTTTTATCTAGAACAATAATCATGGATACGGGCAGTGAATATCGAACAGAATAGATTGAAGAATTTACCCCTACACAAGAAGGCACAACAAATTGGCAATAACTATGAGAGATGTAACTGGAGCAAATATTTCTACCAAAAAAACATTTAAAAACTCCAAACAGTTTTCAGAGGATGAATTTAATAGACACCCTTCAAGAAAGCTGTTTAAATAAAGAAATACTCGATAGATATCCTACGCAATCAAACATGGAGCCAGCATTTCAAAAAATATATTAAAAAATGAATATCAAGCGGCTGGCAACAAGAATGAAATAAATGAAACAAAGATTGCTGTTCTGAATTTGTGTGCTAGCAAGGTTGAGACTATTGTAGGACGATTGAAAAGCGCTTTGGAAGAATTGCACTTTTGGAGCGCAATCTCAACGATTTTTGCTGATACCACGAGCATGTATACCGGACAAAAGAATGAGGTTGTGATTAGACTAGAAAGAATAAATTTGAGCAAAGGCTAAGATAAGTCTTTTTGAACCTCCAACACAATGTCTTGACAGAATCCTGTTTGTTGGTATGAATAAGTAACCTATATGTTTAAGGCAGTCAGCCAACCTACTTTTTTTTCTGAAAACTTATGACAAGTTTATGGAACTCCAATCCTTCAAGAATGGAACTCATGTTTAAAGATCAAATTGGCTGGAGAAATGATATGTAAATTCTATTTTACTTGACACATACCTTTAGGTTCTTCTATAAAAATGGAAGACTTGCTTTTATCAAGTTTTAAAAAATTCTAAACCTCTGAAAAAATGATACAGGAATATGGAGTTGGAAAAAAGTTTTATCCCATATGTGCATAACAAATTGCAAATAATTATCTCAATCCATGCTCCTCTACAAAATGCTGACAAAGTTCTGATGATTTTGAAATTTCACTATTTTGATACTGTTCTTGTATATATAAATTAATATGTATATACATAGTTCCTTATATGTTATAATCATTAATACATTATGTAATCATTGTGTCACTTATGTTTTATTCAAAGACTTACAAATAATTGTATTATTGATGGAAAAGCAATTGTGAAATATCATCTTTGAAAAAAAATATTACAGATTACTTTAAAAAAATTTATGAAAAAATTCTTTGACAGATGTGACCATTTGTAAAAATAAAAAATAAGAGAAATTATATATATCAAAATTATGGGCTTACCACTCGTCAAAGAAGTTAATACTTCGAAACCGGTTGTGAAATTCTCTTAAATAAAGTGTCCATAATTTCAAAAATATATAATTTCTCTTATTTTTTATTTTTTTTACTTTAAAAAAGTTTAAGCTTCATATAAATTTTTGACAAGGTGGCTGTGTTTTTGAATGAAAAACAAAATATGAAAATGTATTCAAAAATGAATAAATTGAAGTAATAAAATATCTGATAACTTAAATTAAATGGATGACTTACTTAGATAAAATAATGAATCAATCTTCGACATCAAGCGTATAATATGGATTTTATGGAAGAATTTGATGATAATATTGAGCTAATTAAAGCAAAAAAATTGCAAAACTACAGAAATGTACTAATTAAAAATGTTTCTATATAATTTAAATAGTAAAATGATGATTTTTTGGAGTTTCTCAAACTAGATAAGTTGGTGGAAATTGTATTTCTGTCTTATGCGGAGTAGTGGACCTAGTAAAAGAAATTTTAGCTAGAATGGTTGTTTCAAAAAGTAGAACTTTTCTAAAAGAATCCACAATTGATGACTTTTTATCTTTTGATGTTTCTTCGGAAAAAATTTCTTACTTTTATTGTCAATTTTTTAATTTGATTGTATTAAGAGGTTTGGTTAGTATGGATATACACATAGCGAGGAATATTGGTGTAGGATTGTAGACAAGCAACATACACTTATTTCTTTTAACGCGTTGATAGGAGCAATGTGACAGTGGTGTCCCAGGAAATGAAAATCGCCTCGTTTAAACATATATAATTCCATTGAAAAAGAAAACAAACGGTTAATCCTCAAAATTAAGGACCTCAATGAGTCAAGTATATTAAACTAACGTACCCTAGACATCGATATTTAACGAAAAAGCAATTTAACCCATTACACCCGATGTTTCTTTAAAGAAAGCAGACTCTAGCTAAGCGTGTTCTCAGAAAGAAAATTAAGCAAAATCACCAAAAACTGTGAAACATAAATCCCCGACTCAAAAAGAAAAAGTGATGGAAGAAAAGGGGGCGACGACAACAACATTATAACGAAAAAAAATGTAAACGCGCTTGCATTTTTTTATATTACGCAAAAGCTTATAGCCTTGAAATAAATAACTTGGGGTGTGTATGTGCGACTTGCTATACACCTTCTGCCTATAATGTTTCCTCTATAGCATCTCATAAAAAATTATATTAGAACTTTTAAGAATAATATATATATTACATACATACATAATGCCTCCTCACACAAACACCTGAATCCCATTCTTTGCTTAAGGCATTAAAGCTAAAATATCATAAAGGAACATACATAAGATTGTATACACAAAATATTTTGTACCCATTGGGAATTTATCATGGTGCTGATGATAATGAAAAGACAATACCCAGCAATGGCTGATAGAAAATGACAAAAGAAATGATTTAATGCCTACCTATGCCTACCACCGAACCACCTAACTTACTCAAAACCTACACTTATATAAGTACGCACATATGTATATATTATTATATAACAAATGGTGTTTGGAGAAAGTAAGGCAAAATATTTGTGTGCTTAGACATGTCATATTTTAATATAGCTGTAGTGCACGCCTACCTCATCAACAGCATCCCATAGGCATTGTCAACACACCATAATGATGAAGTATTCACCAAACTACAAAGGAAATTAGATACACCACTTCATCACAATGACACTCACATGTGATATTTAATAGGGATATATATATATATACACACACATACATATATGGAATAATACATACCTCTACTTTTTTGCACAAAAATAATGCCATCAGAAGATATAATGAATTCGTGGCATATTATTTTCCTTGAGCACTTTGAAAAAACACTTTAACCAAGCGTCTCGACAACGCGTATTAGTGTGTTGACAGAGAGAAAAAGTGTTTTTTTCTTTTTTTTTCTTCTCTTTTTTACCATTATTTTAATATAGCTAATGCGTGCAAAATAACCGTTGCTTATACGACTACCACTCACTACTCTTCGTTTGCGAGTGTTGTTAACTTTCTTCGATACCGTTAAACAATCCTGCTCCCTCCCCGACCTTGTATTTCATTCTGAATAATTTCATTTAACAAAATCATTTGCCATCTTCATTACGACTTCACCAGAATTCTCCAACTTCTTCTGAACGCGGTAAGAACGAATTTTAATGCGAGTGTGCTTAATAATGCAAAAAGCAAAGAATATTTTCCTTTTTTATGACCGACTTTTGAATAAATTTGCAATAAGCTGCATTATACGTTCTCAATTAAAAACATGGCACCCTACTTCATTTTGTCGCTTTTAAAAAGAGAAAACAGTCTGATTCGATTCGCTAAATGAGGATTATTAAGTAAACAGGGTTTTTATTGAAAAACGAGAGCGAACTATTTTGTTAAAAACTTCTTATATTCCAAATACTATATCATATAAACAACGTAGCTAAAAACGCAATGAAAGAAGAAAGACAAAATGGTTCTGATCACATGAAAAAATAGGCATTGATCTTAACAATGGGATACATGATAAAAATAATGTGTTATTATTTCTGCCCAAAATCCATTTGATACCCCTTTCATTTTCTTGGCCTCCTAAGGATCAAACTTAAATTGTCCTTAATCATTGCTTCTTTAATATTTCTCGATTTCATTGTTACGAATACGACAGCAAAAGTGAGAACAGAAATTACGTTCCATGTGGCGTAAAAATGAGATCTGAATATGTCTCATTGTTTATTTCTTCCTGTGGGAATAAAAAAAGTGGTGCTTAAAGAAGTTTGATAGAGGTCGTCAGTCGATTTGAAAAGTGAAGGTTGTTAACAAAAAGATTTTCAAAATTTTTTTAGTAAAGTTGTAAAGCTCTATTATGAATATTATTCATTCATGCTTGAAATGAATTTAGAAACTTTGTATGTTTCATCGTTGAACTTTTCTTTTTTGCAGTGATGTTTTCTAAATCATATTTACTAAAAATTGAGTGTTCCCTCTTTTTCACAGCAAATTTTTACTTTCAAAAGATAACTGTAAATTTCTTTAAATGCAATTTCGTTTTACTGTTTGATTCTAAAGTTATATGATGTATTTTTCATCCGATTCATGGTTTCTTTCTATTTCATGCAGCTTAACTAAAATTTGTTTGAAAAAAGACCCTGCACCGCTTAGAAATTTGGTTAGAGATATCATCATCAATAATGCTTTCTTTTTCATTCATGCTATTTCACAAAATTTGACATTTTAAATTCCAAAATAAGTTTTAATAGTTTCATCAATTTGCTAAGATTTTTTCCCGCACCTGCCCAGTGAGGGATCCACAGGTTTTTCAGTAGATTCTGAAAAAAATCGTTTCTTTCTCTAAATTTAAAAAGTATTTTTTGTTCGTTTTTAAGGCATCCTCCACCCCACCCTCCCCTAGATCCATCCATGATGGGGGGAGGTATGCATCCCCCCATCCCTCCCCCCTCTAGATCGATCCCTATAACCTACCCCCCCCCCCCCCCCCCCCCCCTTATACTCACAAAACCACATATAGCTTGCCTAAAGTGACCAGACGTCACGCTTTTGGCGGGACAGTCCCGATTTTCAAGAAATTGTCCCGCGTCCCGGGGCATTTTAAAAAAGTCCCGATTTTAGAAAAGAATGCACGACAAGCCAGAAAACGGCAATATACGATTTTCGGTGGCCATGTGACTTCTTCGCCAGGATATGAATTTCTTATTATTTTTGTTAATTTTTAGCTTGGTAAAGAATAATTATCACTATTTAGAATTGTTATTTACTTGATTTATTTTTTGGTTTTAAATTTTTTGTTTTAGCAGTTTTAATATTTTTTTATCATCAATAAATACTAAATAAAAAATAATTGTTCGAAAAGTATCAAAAAATGGAAATTTTGAGTTTGTAAAAAAAATTGTGAAAAAATTAATTTTCAAAATATATTACTTTGTGTTTCATCGAAATTTATAGATTAGATTGATAAATTTTATTTTTATTTTTTGCTTTTATTTTTACTTGAAATACAAAAAATATATTTTTATAAAAATATATTCTTATTTCTATATATACACTGTGCTCGTTGAAATGCTTAATGAATTTTGTGAAACTGCGGGAGTCGAATATCAGAAAATACTTGGATACAGTAAAACGCGCTGATTGGCTCTTTTGCCAGCTATGGAAAGAAGTTTGAAAATATATGATCCCTTGAAATCCTACTTTCTATCACAGGATAAATGTTCTAAAATTTTAGAAGAGTTTTTTTAAAAAGATTCTTCTAAAATTTGGCTTGAGTTTGTACACAATCAAGCAGCTCTTTTTCAAAATGCTATAAAACTTATTGAAGGTGACAACATTTCGGTAATCGAAGTGGCAAATGAAGTTAATAATTTAAAATTTCAGTGCCATGAGCGGTTAGAAAATAATTTCTTCCCGTTAATTATTCGTAATAGTATAACCCAGGTAGAAGAACAAAGTGCAATAAATCGTGCACATGTCATGAATCATGTTAAAAAGTTTTATATAACTCCATAGATTATTTAGAAGAGTTGACGTGGCATTACACTGATATTGAACATTTTCATTGGGTCACATTGAAACAAAAACTTAAATGGAATGATGTGCAAAAATCATTCGATTATATTACTCAAAATTCGTCATATAGTATTATTTCCGAAAATGATCTTTTTAATGAGACATCATTATTAAAAAAATATATTGATAAGGAAAAGATTAAATTTTGGGCATCAGCGAAAATCACAATAGAGAACAAATGGTTGGAAACATTTCATTATTTTGAAGCAACCCATATTCCATACAATAATGCACTGAAGATAGTGGAATATGCACAGTTCTTACCAGGAACTAATGCTGCAACTGAACGTCTTTTTTCTACGGTGAATAAAGTATGGAGATCAGAAAAATCAGAATTAAGTGTTGAGACTTTAAAAGCCATTTTATGGGTGAAATATAATCCAACAACGACAGCAATCTACTAAAAAGAATTCACTCAAATGAGAAATATGCCAAAGAATAAATAAGATTATACATATTTTTTAATGTATTGTACTTATGTTTGAAAAAATGTATTACGATACTCTTTTTGCGTTCCATGAAATTTTTGTTGCCCATATAGACCAAATTTTTAATCAAGAACCCCATTTTAATGGTGTCCCGCTTTACCGATCCCCACACTCGAGTAAAAAAATTTCTCCTGCAAAGTTTATTATATTAGTTTTGAAATCAAAATGGCATAAATTTTTTTTGCCAATGACATAATTACATTGCATCTGTAGTATTTAAATTTATAACTTTTTAATTATAAATATGCATAAAGTATGCACCTAAGATACGGCTGATGTAGTGTTGCCTGTAAACCAGCTTAGTTTGCTTAAGTATCTTACACGATGAATTTTCCAAAAGTTGTCATGGGTATTGGTGTCCCAAGTACTATGTTACTATAGATGAGCAACTTGTAAAGTTTAGAGGAAGATCGTCAATAAAAGATTATGATCCCTCTAAACCAGGGAGATATGGCATGGAAGTATATCATATTGTTGACTCTGTTAGCTTTTTTATGGCCCATGAGTTATGTTGTTGGGCGGTAGATCGTAAATTCACGGTTTGTGGAACAATTAGAGCGAACCGTAGATTTATGCCACGTATAATTCGACCTTCATATCTCAAAGATTTAAATTTGGTAGATTGTGAGAGCAAATTTTTATATACAAAATACTCTTCGCTAACAGTTTACATCCCAAAAAAACATTCTGGTAAAGCATTTAGATCTGTTTACATAATGTCTAGCCAGCATCTTTCGGAAATTGAATTAGTCAGTAGTCAGAGAAAACCCCCAAACTATTTTAGATTATAACATGTATAAAGCGGGTGTAGATGCTTTCAACAAGATGGCTAGAGATTATTCGTGCTACAGAACCTCAAGAAGATGGCCAATGGCGATTTTTACAAATTTATTAGACATCGCTGCAAATAATAGTTGGGTCATTATGAAATCAAACATGCCAGAAAGGTATCCAAGTCTCAGAAAATGTGGACGAAAGTGTTTCATTAGAAGTTTAGCTCTACATCTAACTGAAAAGGCCATGCAAATCAGATTCCAAAGTTCATCAACACGTGTTGGCACAAGAAAAATGTTATCTTTTTATGGTTTCGAAGCATCCAATCAACCAACTACATCACATAGAAGAGGTTATTGTTTCGTTTCAAATTGTAAACCAAGAAAAAGAAGTACAAGTAAGTGCATAAAATGTCAAAGGCCTTGTTGTAAAAATCACACAGTACTTATTTGCACAGAGTGTAAAGACTCATAAACTTTCTAATCTTCAAATAAACATTTTTCTTTTCTTTTTCACACTTTTGTGTAATAGAGTTTTTGAGAGTGAAATAATTGTTACCATAATCAGAAATTGTAAACATAAAGTAAAAAACAATCGCAAATGTGGTATTTTCAAAATAAAATTAAAAATTGTAATTTTAGATAAAATATATTTGCCATGGTTTGATTTTTTTGATAACCAAAAAGTAAAAAATATTTTAACGAAATTTTTGTTTTCTAGAAAAATGTTTACTTTTTTTTGTAGATGGCGTTAAAAAAATGGATTGAACCATTTTTCTCCAATATTTAAACATAAAAATGTTATCTCTTTATTTAGGATAATTCTACACGCATAATTTCAAATTTACGTGTTAGATTCAATACTCAAAATTGCTTTGGGGAGTAAAACTCCCATCTCCGTCCTGCGAGGGTTAAAAGTAAACGTCATATTGTTGGTAACGTATATGGAACTCATATTTTGCTGCGCAAGTGCAAACATTAGAAATAACAACCAGAACGCAGATGATAGCAAAAATAGAAAATATAGTTTATTTCGTATATGCGAAACAGCTCGTAAAATAAATTTTGATTTTTAGATTTTAACGCCATCACATTCTTACAAAATTAAGTTATAATAATGATAGACACCCCAGAGAAATCGGATGAATACTTTGTATGGAGTATTAAATTTTCTTCTAAGTATAGAATTTAAGCAAAAAAAACTCTGTCAAAAAGTAGTTGTTTTATGATTGGGAGTAAAACTCCCATTATCCGTCTTTGAAGGGTGTAAAAAATTATCCGTCTTGCAGGGTTAATAGTTTTTGAAAGCAATAACCTCCTTTTTAACAGATTTTTTATCATTATTTACCATAAATAGTGTGGAGCTGATGCCGTTATAAACGTAGAAGTACTCCCCTATTCCTTCGGGATTTGGGGATTACAAAATGAGATCAAATATAGACGTATGGCTTGTGACAGGTCAAACTGTATTTACAAAATTCAGTCAGACTTATTCAGCCAGATTAAATTGTAGAATGCGTATAATCATTATAAATATAATATCATTTAAAGAATTTTGCGAATTGTTGCACTCTTTGTTGTTGCAAGATTGATTGCCTAAAACGCGTACTGTTTTTCAAAAAAAAAATTTTTTTTTATATTTAAACAGAGAAAAAGAAGATTTTACCAAAAGATTAAGTTGATTCAAAAAAACCTTTATGAGCGTTCTTATAATCATAATCAACGGTACACAAGAACTACTATAGCTTTCTATGTTTTTTTCAGTATTCGAAAAACTTTTTTTTGACTTAATGTGTTCAGTTCAAAGTATATATGGCCAGTGAAAATCTCTAGAAAAAAATGGAATCAACTTCAAAGAACTATTCAATAAGCTGTATTAAAAATTGAATTGATCAACTATTTAAATTCTAACCAGATGTCAAGAAAACATTTGCTCACTCATAAATATATCCTCTTCAAAATTTTAAATTATATAGTTATTTAGTAAAATAAAGCCGCGTATTTGATATTTTTAAGTAAACATCGATATTTGGCATATTTTTGTGAGCCTAAACTTTTTCAAAAGCTTTTTTTTAGATAGAGAGAAATATTTTCAAGAGGCATTCATTCTTTTTCGACATTAAATATTTATGGGATCATTTAAATTAATGTTAATAAATTTTTTTTTGCAATTAAAACCCTCAGGTTTTATAGAAGCCCTGAGAACAAATAGCTTTACATTTGTGGAACATGGAATACATAAGATATTTAATGTTTATTTTTAAAAAAGGTATAATTAAGTTTTGAATCTTGACAAAATTTTAATATTGTTTTATTTTTCTCTCTATCTTTTATCTTGGCGTGGTATACAACCATATGGCTTTTCTACGCACAAAAAATGTTGGCTTTTCTAGTGTAATCCATAGATTTTTTTTCAACAACTCAGCAATTTCAAATTCGACTTATGTGCGATTTTTCAAGACTCTTTAAAGCGCCACTTTTTTATCTTAATTTGTATATTTAAAATATTTTTTTCAATTCCAAGACAACAAGATGGACTTTATTGCCAATATAAACATACATATATTGATATCATAAATGTTTGCACACATATGTAGTGTACACACACACACACACACACACTCAACTTTGATCTCAGCTAATATGCATGTGTACTAGAGCACTGCACGTGCCTATTTGCGTCAACCCATATACGCTTATAACCGTTTAAACATAAATGTGCCCACCCAAACCCACCTGATATTTTCAAATATATTTTAGGCATATCTGCCTGTTTTCAAATATACAGATTTTGGCAGTTTTTATCTCGGCCATTTTGTTTTTTCGGGTGTTTTGGTTTTCGACCGTAAACTAAGGTAAGTTTTATTTGATAGCAAAAAAAAGTTTACACAAAAAATGCAATTACAAAAAGATATAGAAAAAAAAGCTAAAAAGATATAGAAAAAAAGGTAGTTATCTTAAGTAAACATCAATAAATGGAGACAAAACGTTAACAATTTCAGAAGATAACATAAAATTAGAACCGTTTTGACTAAGCACCATGGATGACCCGTAAGCAGACCATCAAAATGTGCTTATGAAGTCATGAGAAAATGAAAAAAAAGTTCTCAATAGGGAGTAAGAGTAGGAGTAACATCAATAAAAAAATTTTTTATTTCGGTATAGGAGTAGAATTTTTTTTTTTAGCGTAAAAAAACTTTCTATTACAAATAAATAGTAAAATTGGCTGATATATGATGTAAGATAGAAACTTTTCTTACTAATTAGTGATATATATAACAAATTCATGGGGCAACAACCAGCTAAAAAAGTGCAAAGCTCAACGCTTATAAGCAGGGCGAGTAAAAGTCAATAAGGTCAACTTTTATTTCCGTTTAGCAAAAACGCTTTGAAAAAGATCTTTACTTGTTTATGCTAAAAAATTTTGAACTAATTTCAAATTTTTAAGTCAATCAAAGTCAATTTTTCGAGGTTAGGTCAATAAAGTCAGTTTTTATATTTAACACTTTTTGATTCGATGTGCTTAAAATTTTTATAAGCGATACATACAAGATTTCTTCTTTATATCAACACTTTCACAATAGTTGGGTATTTTTTCATCTAACAAAAGGTTTTACTGTAAAGTTTGCCTGACTGAGGTTAAACATGAAGAAGTTTTTTGTAAGACAAATTTTTTTTGTTTACAAACACGGTTACATACGATATATCCGCTGCAGAAGTTATGGAATTTTATTAACTTTTAAATCATTGCATGTTTTTCACATCTTTTACACAAGTTTACCTTAAAAGTTAAGTTATCCTGCAAAATTGTAGATTACCGGCATTAAATCATTCAAAATTAGTAATAGAAAAAGGCGTTCTCTTTTCAAACCTATCAGCAACACTTCAGTTCCAATTGTAACGAAATTGACAAATTGGTTGCAAGCAGCAAAATATTTTCATTAAAATCTTCAAGCAGTGAAGAAATTAATGATGAAGATGATGGAATTTTATTGCCAAATTTCAAGAAATTGTTAAAAAAAGAAAATCTGTGTCAAAACTTGCTAACAATAATTAGAGAATATTCACGATTCATTCATTTAGTAGGAAAAGGTCAACATAGCGACTTTTTCAGTCGAAGATGCCTTTACTTGTTTCTTCAACATTATTTCATTTAAGACAAATGTGGCGTTAAAAGTTATCTTGAAAATAGATTCAAATAAAATGAAATCAATAAAATCATGAATATGGAAAACTCTTAAATCTCTCGCAGTACTTATCCCAAATTACAAAATGGTAAATCAGAAGAGGTAAATAATAACGGGTGTTTTTCTTAAGCGTATTATAACATAATAAACTAAGAAGTTTAGCAAAAGAAATAAAAAAAAAACTTTCTAAAATTTTTTCTAAAATTAATCTTCTGCTTTCTTTTTCGATGAGTTTTTATATTACTTACGCTAACGAAAGGGTTTAATTGTCTGCATAATTAAAAAAAAAGATTGGGATAAATGTTTGATCAGTTTGAAAGCACCGTTTGCTTCAAATATATAAAATGTCAATGAAAGAGAGAGAGCAGGGGATTAGAGGCTTCAAAATTCTGGCGCTCAAAAGTTTGAGTGGTGCATCATTCATAACAAATGCACAAATAAGTAGGAAGATAACGAGAAAGCTCAAAGACATCATCATCATCATTATCATCATCATCATCGCTGCCGCCGCCATCATTATCCTATTTTTACTTCTTCCACTTTTTTCACAATGAAAAGAAAGACGATAAAATATTATTACACTAACTAAGAGAACATAATGGAAAATGGAGTAGAGATAAAAAAAAGTTTTAATAGATTTGAAGATGGCGTATCTCTCCTGCAAACTTGGAAAACAATTAAACTTCGTTACACACACACAGACACACACCCACACATACACGCCCCCACCCCCACACACGCTCACACAAATGCATATACTTCCAGATAAAGTTTTTGGTTGTTAACATGTGAACTTGGCAGTGTGCCCACGATCTAACACTGTGAGTGCGTGTGTGTGGGTATGAGTTGTATAAGTTATGTTTAAGAATATGGTGAGGTGGGTTGGTGTTGAGACAAGGCATTCCCTCATCATTATCGGCGCAAGATTATAATATCAGGCAGGAAAAGACGATGATGTTTCAACGCTAACTTCTCTCGATGTACAAGGCCATATCCGAATCAGTCAGCGAGGATGAAAGAGAGAGAAGTTTTTAGTTCAATAAAGGGAGCGCTTTAGGCAAAGGGTTTTTATTGCATGCGGAATTAAGAGAGAGAGAGAGAGAGAGAGAGAGATAATAAAAGCAAAATAATTTCTTTCTTTGTGCACTTTTTGGCATTTATATCGCTCAAAACGGGAAAAAATTCATTTTTCCACTTCTCAAAATCTTTAACTGTTTTCTGCATTTTTAAACTTGACATTCTCTTGCCAACTTCAAGATTCCCTTCTTCAAAATTTGGAATCTTTTCCATCAATCTTTTTTGGTTAGACTTTTTTTTTAATTTCTTTTGCTAAACTTCTTGGTTTATTATGTTATAATGCGCTTAAGAAAAACACCCGTTATTATTTACCTCTTCTGAACAATAGAAGTCTTGGTTCAGTTCTTGTGATTATTATTATTATTGATCATATTTAAGAAAATTAAATGAAAAAATATATTGCAATTATTTATTTATCATTAAAATTATCAATAACTCAAATTATGAATTATGTTGAGTTAATTAATTAGTTAATCACCATATGATGTTATTTGCTTTCTAAGTGGATTACAATCTTCTCATGTTAATTAATGAATTTTCATAAAAATAAATCTTCGTTCATACAAAAAAGTCATAAGAAAGAGAATTGATAAAGAAAAACATGTTTTTGAAAATTGCAACCCTTCACCTATCTTCCTCATATGAGTTTTTAGTTTCTTTTTCTCCCATGTTTACCTTATTGGTTAAATTATTGAATTATACCTTATTGAAATAAATAGTTACATATTAACGCTTGAAATAATGGCATGTTGAGTTTTAAATACAAATATTCTTTGCTTACAAGTACTATTTAATATGCAAATAGTCCTAACGACCAAAATCATTGTATATTTTGTGTATACTAATTACTATTATTATTATTATAACCAACTTTTGTGTTACTTATTAAATAGTAATTAAATCTTCCTCATCAAGTTTTTAACTTGATTAATTGTAAAAAATTGAATATTCAATTCATTATTTAGTTATAGTCATAAAATAAATCAGTATTCATAGAATTCGTTAAAATAAATTATGAAGATTGCCAATTAGTTAATTGATTAACTATGCTGTACTCAATATGAAAATTATTTAAGCGTATTTGAAAATGTACTTTTGTAATGAATAATTGTTAATATCATTATCGGTGATCACTCAAAAAACTAGTAAAAAAACTAGTTAAAAAGTAAACAAGTAGTAAAATGATTTTTTTACTTTTTTTTGGATCTAAAAAAGATATATGTTATAATTTTAGAATTTGAATAATAGTAAAATATTTATTGACTATTTATATAATTTAAATAAATAATATATTAAAAAGATCATTTAAAAAGGACAATTTAAGCTAAGTGACAGATCTTTACAAGTAAATTTAATGGGAGAAAAGTCTTTACTGCTCTTCACATAACTCCAATATCTAAGTCACACACCTATCAACAAATCATGAGATACACACAATAACTACAAAAGATTTTAATTACACCACATTTATTTTAATTACTTTGAAAAAAATAAGATTTCGAAAAGCTATGAAAGGATGTCAGTATATTTCTTTTATTTCACTAAAAAGTCTCACATTTTAACGCATTAACGACCAGAATAATCAGACGATATCCAATGCAAAGCAGAAGATTTGTATTAAAGAGCATTGATAAACGCAGACGATTTTATTTTTGTAAAGTCGACTCTGGGCGTTAACCGGTTAAATTGTGCGCTTAATTGCTTTCCTTATTTGTTCAATTTACATTGATTTTATTTTAAATTAATGTCTTCTTATTTTTTATTCGTAAACACGCTAAAGTTTTTAACCTTTTTTACGCAGACGAATATCATAAAATCATTTCTTGAATCATAATGACAGAAATATCTGGAAAATTGGACGATGTTGCGGTAAGAACTTGATTTTTTAATATATCTAATATTAATAACCCAGTTAGTACCAATGTTCCCAGTGGAAACAAGATGAACTCTTCTTTTGGATGGAATTAAATATGGATTACTGAAGTCGTTTGCGTTGCCTATGGGGAACATTGATATTGACTGGGTTAAGTTGTGCAGTGAAATCTGCCAGAATACGATGTATGGGGCATAAAAAAGAGGAGCGCCATTTTAACCTTTTAATTAGATTATTGAGCTGTGGGTGTTAGTTAATTAATTTGTCAAATAATTCATTTTGTTAAAGCATCTTTATAACATTAAAAGCTTAAATTCCCATTAAGTACCATAGAAATCAGACGATTTTAAAAAAACGCAGACGATTGATATTCAAAGTCATTGAAAAAAGCAGACGAAAATGAAATTACTTATGTTCCCGTATTGGAAACATTGGGACTTAATGGGTTAAATCACAAAAATAATACAGTAATACGAGCGTTATATATAACATAACATAATTTATTAAGTGGAAATAAAAGCTATAAGTATAAGTTTGTGAGGATCGTATCGTGTGAAAAAAATGTTTCATAAAATTTTTTCCATCGTTTCTTGAATTTCTCAGAGAAAAAGCAGGTGAAACAGGAGAGTTTACGTCCATGCTCTTGTTGATTATATTGAATACCGTGATCATATCATTGCGTTTGACTCTGTATGCGAAAGATGGCAAAGATCATTTATGTAGTCTTTCCTTATAATCAAATTTTTCAAGTCTTTTTATTTTTTTAGTTATAAATCTTTGCATTTTTTTAACTTTTGCATATCTTTTGTACGCGTTGGATGGGATATTACGTTACCATATTCAAGATGTTGTCGTATCGGGGCTTTATATAATGGTAGTGCTCATTCCAGTATCGAATACAGTGAAGCGTCTGAAGACTTGAAAAAATATTGAATAAGCCTTTGAAATAGCTTTTGAAAAATGAGTTTCAAAAGGCAAAGTTTTGTCTATAGTGACCCTAAGATCGCTAATAAAGGCAACTTGTTTTATAGCATAGCCAGCTATGTAATGGGAGACATTATTCTTTGAGCCAATTTGAAGGTGACACTACCTTCAGAGAAGTTGAGATCCATACCCCAAGTGTTGCACCGTTCGTACAGAGCAAAGAGATCACTTTGTAAAGTCTTTTGAGATTTGTCAGTTGAAGCGCAGTAACTTTTAAGATCGTCTGCAAATAGTTTCAAATGAGAATCAATGTTGGAGGGCAAGTCGTTAATGTATAAATTGAATAACGGAAGGTCCAGGCACCTACCTTGCATAACACCACTTATTACATCGATTGAACTTGATAGCTGTCCATTGACAGAAACTTCTTGTGTTCTATAATCCATTTTAAAACTCTAGTATTTATCCCATATACTCCTTAATTTTTTGAGTATATAGTTTTAGGGTACGTTATCAAAAGCTTTACTAAAATCAAAGTAAAGAACGTAAACAGTTAAACTCTTTTCTAATATGGTGGCAATATCGTTATGAAATTCTAACAATTGGGTTATTGTAGATTTTTTCTTATAGAAGTCATGCTGTTCACTTGTGACGAGTTTGTTATGTTCCAGGTACGAAAGAATATTCTCTGAATTGATCGATTCTAGGACTTTAGATAACACCGTGGTCAAACTTATTGGTCTGTAGTTGGAAATAAGTTTAGGCTCTGAATTTTTATGAACTGGTGTCACTATTACTTTTTTCCATGTCATGGAAAGGATTTTTTCACTGATTGAATGATTAAAAAGCTTGGTTATAGGCGGAGTTCAAATATCACTTAAGTTCTTCAATATGTATCGATGTAAGTTTTCAATACCTGGAGACTTGTTTACATCTAGGGAGCTGAGTTTATCATACACAATTTCTTCGTAAATTACTAAATCATTCATTGGAAACCTATTGAGCTCAGGATTGCCATTTGTTGGGTCACTTGTGGTGCAAAAACATAACATATTTCTGGGTACACAACATAAGATACCATCTGGATATATTTGAGATGGAAATTGAAAAAAATATCTCTATGTGTTTTCACTTGTTATGTGTCTTGTGACGTACGTGTCACAAGTTTATAAAAATTTAAATTCGCACGTTTTCCCGCCCCCTTACTAAGGTAGTCTAAATAAAAGTCACAATCCCCATCAGCCTCTCTTATGAATTGTTCAAATTGCAAATTAGCTGAAAAAATTTAGAAGGATAAAATAAAAAAAATTAGTTTAAAAAGCTTGTAATCTTTGTTCAAAGGAAGATTACTTACATTTAAAAGATTAATCTCTCTGAAAGTCTTTGTTTTTTCCACTTAAGAGCATTTGAAGTCTAAGACTCTAAGATACAGAATTTGCGGTAAAAAATATTTTCCAAAAACATGAGTATAAAATAAGATAAAATAAGTTCTAACAAAAAGTTTGTTTAAAATTTCAAAACTTCCATAGCCCTTGAACAAAGAGAAAATTTGCGCCAAATGGACGAAGTTAAAGTGAAAAGGGACACATTTAAGGTAAAATGGACAGAGTTTAACGTGATTTATTTGATCAAACTGAAATTGATTCACAAGCATCCTTAATATTTAAATAGTGTGGCCTAGCTTAATTTTATTTTGCTTAAATTCATCTATAGCTCAGCTTTTTGATTAAATCCATTTACAACAAATCACTAATTCCACGTCCATGATTAGTTATTTTAGCTATAGTAAAGTGTATGCTAATTGCTACAACTCTTTCCATTACTGTTTCCTTGTGATTAAACTTTATAAAAAATAATTTGAGCTTTTTCGAAGAATAAAGTAGAAAAATTGAAAATAAAAAAAAACTAATTATTTTTATTTCATTCCAGTATATATATAACTTCATTCACGTGATTTCCTTTTTTGAAAACTTTACTCATATTCCTGTAATTTGCTTCTCAAATTGCTCAATTACTTTGCGAAATGTGGCTAAATTTGTTTCAATCAAAATTAACACACATGATAATTTCATTAAATACGCAAAATGTCAAACATCTCATTTGTGAGTAATTTTAATAAATCAATCAATCAATCAATATATTTAAAATTGTTTAATACTTTGAAGCTATATATGTAAAACATATGCTGATGTTTAAAAAAGGATATGAAATTTAATGAATACTTTTTTATTCTGCAATTCTAAGAAATTTCCTATAAAGATCCAAAAAATGATAACGAGTCTTAGGCACCAAAATTGTGTTCGAATTACTCTTTAAGCAATTTTTTAGGATAATTTGAAAGATATCAAAGATAGCGCTAAGGATAGCCTTAAGAAGGTAGAAGATATCAAAGATGACGTTGACAAAAATTTGGGGACTGAAGCCGATCAGCATGGTAAAAAAGATAAGCCAGATTCCGAGCCTTCAAAAGATGACAGTATTTTTAGACTTTAAATTATTTTAAACAAATATTCATTGCGCTAAAACTGTTATTTGCAAATCTTTGAGCGATCCAAAAATTCTAGTGGAATTTACTTTAAGACTTTCTTCAAAAAGAAATATGCGTATATACTTTGTCATTTACATATCAAATTTTACCACGAAAACTCATTATAATCAATTGGAGAATGATAAAAAAAAATTTTCAAGAAACATAGAAACAGTAAAAATTCAGCGTATCTAACAATGTAATGAATTTGTTCAATAAAAATGGGATTCCAATTCAAAAAAATGATTTAATTAAAAGTCATGCTTGTATAAGGATAGAATTTAAATTGAAAAAATTAGAATCAAATTTTAATAGTGCATCATTCAGGCCAAATTGGCAAGATGGCCCAGTCTATCATCGCTTGACTGCCCATTTATATTACTAAATAACTAAAGGGACCGTGAACTTTCCAAAAAAGTAAAAGAAATAGCGTAATAAGATTACTTATTACTCAAAGGAAGATTACTTACATTTAAAAGATTAATCTCTCTGAAAGTCTTTGTTTTTTCCACTTAAGAGCATTTGAAGTCTAAGACTCTAAGATACAGAGTTTAAAAGTTAAATGGGCTAAAACATGAATTTAAGGAGAAGCTTTAAAGATCAAAAAAATTTTCCAGTTCGTTTAAAAAGGACTGTGAAACGGAATACGGTTGAGGAGTTTCGAGATAAGATTGGCTATCTATCTATATAAGATGGTTAGTATGTCGGCATTTGTAGATTAAATGAGTTGCAGTTTGAACAGTAGAACATCCGAACCTACATCCAAGAGAGTCACACTTTTTAATAGGAAATCGAATTTTTTACAATTAACAGAACGCATATGCCATCTTACTAACTCGAGTGAAACACAAAGTATTTTGTGCTCCTTGAATTTCTTATAAAGGTTCATCTAAAATCGCGCGCGCCTACCAGATGTTCCTACAAATCCATTTCCACAAGTTGAGGGGTGTCTTGGCCACATCAGATGAATATAAGGAAAAAATTTCGAGACAAAGATGAGTGCAGAGGAAGAATTTTAATAAATAGAGTTTTTTCGAGGCTTTAGATTTAGAATTTAAAAAGATAAAAAAAAAGAATAAAGAAAAAAATATAAAAAAAATTATATATACCATTTTTAGTTTCATTTTCCCCGTTTGCAATTCTAATTTCTCCTTTTGCAATTTTATTTTGTATTTTTTCAATTCTATTTTGTCCTTTTGCAATTCTAACTACCAGGTTGAGTAAAAGTCAATAAAGTCAACTTTTATCTCAGTTTAGCAAAAACTCTCTGAAGAAGATCTTTACTTTCTTAGTGTAAAAATTGTTGAACTAATTTCTAATTTTTAAGTCAAACAAAGTCAATTTTTCGAGTTTAGTTCAATAAAGTCAATTTTTATATTTAACACTTTTTGATTCAATGTGCCTAAAATTGTTATAGCGATACATACAAGATTTTTTCTTTATATCAACACTTCCACAATAGTTGGGCTTTTTTCATCTAATAAAAGGTTTTACTGTAAAGTTTGCCTGACTGAGGTTAAACATGAAACAGTTTTTTGTAAGACAAATTTTTTTTGTTGACAAACGCGTTTACATACGATATATGCGCTGCAGAAGTTATGGAATTTTATTCCCAAACTTTTTTATTATTGCATGTTTTTCACATCTTTTACACAAGTTTACCTTAAAAATTAAGTTATCCTATAAAATTGTAGATTACCGGCATTAAATCATTCAAAATTAGTAATAGAAAAAGATGTTCTCTTTTCAAACCTATCGGCAACACTTCAGTTCCAATTGTAACGAAATTGACAAATTAGTTGCAAGCAGCAAAATATTTTCCTTAAAATCTTCCAGCAGTGAAGAAATTAATGATGAAGATGATGGAATTTTATTGCCAAATTTCAAGAAATTGTTAAAAAAGAAAATCTGTGTCAAAACTTGCTAACGATAATTAGAGAATACTCACGATTCATTGATTTAGTCGGAAAAGGTCAACATAGAGACTTTTTCAGTCGAAGAAATAATATTTAGTCAATCTTCTAAATTAAAGTACATGAAGAAATACAGATTAAAATATGGAATAATTTAATTGGTAATTGGTTGTGAAAAATTTTAAAAATTTAATTTAAAACTAATTTTAAAATATCAAAAAAGAGTTTAAATAAAAATGACACCAATCAAAACAATATAAACGTAGCAAAATAAAAAAATTGAATTCATTCAAAATTACAAAAGAACAAAAGAGAGTTGCAAAAAGGAAAAATAGAATTTAAAATAGTATATATTATATTAACTTTATTGTATATAGTGCCGAGGACGCACTGAAAACTTTATTTATCAAGCGCATTCGAAACTTAGTATCTTTATCAAAATAAAAAAGCTGCAGTAGAGCGCTAGAGATAAATAAGGTTTTCAATGTGTCCTCTCAACTATACATAATCTCTTTTCAATCATTCTTCATAATGAGTTTGTAAAAATCTTTACAGAAGGAATGATTAGGGCGTCAGTGGCATGTGAGTTGTTAGACTTCAAGGATTTCATTCCAAAGGTCCCGGGTTCGATTCCCAACGTACCCGAAATGAAAATTTTTGTTTAATCTGAGGTCATACGCAAGAAGGACATCCGGTCAAGAAATGCACCACGCTCCAAAAAAAAGTCTAACATATTTGTGTGTGTGAGAGGTAGGTCTTACCCTACGAATTCGGGAACAAAGGACGTTAAATGATGTTTTTTTATAGAAGAAATAAATGCAACTATCTTTCTTCATGTTAAAAAGTTTAAAATTAGAATACTTATACTGATTTATAGTATATAATTAATATATTTAAGATTTAATATAAACTCAAGTTCAAATAATATCTCAAAAAAAATAATTTAATGATAAAGCGATTTATTTGCGTTATAAAGCTCTTAACTTCACTTTTTGTGCAAAATGTTCTTGAATAAAATCAAACCCTTTCAAATTCAATATACATACCCTAAGCTCTATCATATCTTATAACATCAGAGGCAAGTATACAAAAGTTAATTAAATTAAAACATATTTGAATTTAAATGAAAAATCGAGTTTAAATTTGAAAATTGAACTGATATATATATATATTAATTGATTTCTTACTTCACTGCTTGTTGAAGTAAGGTAACAAACTTTACTGTTTAAATTCTTCTAGTTTATGATATAAACGGTGCAGATGATGTTGCATATGAAAAGCCTATTAAAAAGATTGATTATCCCTTATGGTATGATGAACATGATGAAGATATTAGAAGTATTTTACAAACATTTTTCATCATCTTTCAAAAAGTTCATTCAACATAAAAAAAATATGCAAAAATGAGATGCAAGACTTTGCATATGTTTTATCACTGAGAGGGAAAATTAGTTTCACTTGCTAATTAGGTTAGTAGAGCTGTTTTTTCAATTAGTGAACGATGACTTTACTAACTTTATTAGTTTCGGCTACTAATTATGCATTTTCACAGATGTAAGTTTAATAAAGACTAGACAGAGTATTCATTATTTTCTCAAATGTTACAAAGTATCATTACTAATAAATGCGTTATACACTCCGAGAAAGCCTCATTTGAAGTATGAAAAGAGAAATCTAGATGGCGTTAAATATACCCATATATATTTTAAATAATGAATTTTCAAGAGATATTTTCCAGGTTCTTTTTTAAGATATCATTCAGGGTCTGTTTATTGCCCTCCTCCTTCTTCGCACTATGGAAAAAGGGCACCCAAGTAAAATTATTGTAAAGTATGTGTTTAGTAATAAAAATAAAATTATTTTTTACAAGAAAAGATATAAGATTGGAATGCCCTGGCGACACGATTCTAACCTTGTTAGTAATCAAGCTATCACTAGACATTAAGATTGTTTCCCAAATTGGGAGTGTTCGTGTTAGGATAGTATCGATCACTCAGCTGTATTTATATATTTGTAAAATATATTCTTGTAAAATAATATATATAACAAGGTATAGCTATGCAGAAGCAAAGGGCGGTAGGCGTTTAGTGGGATGAAAAGACCAGGTAGACCTGGTCTCAGCATTCCGAGGGGGGGGCACGATATCCAAAGAGATGGGTGCGAAAGTCACAAACAAACTTAACTTACTAACTAACAAGTATGCAAACATATGGTAAATCAAGAAATTTTTCCGAAAGTTAAAATTTTAACGAAGAAAAAAAGTTCGCGTAGTATTATTTTAGCCAGCAATCATATATTTTCGAATTGGCGAAAATAATAATATCGCGTAGATTTCATGATTTACAGTATAAAGAGATTTTTTCTGTTTTTTTGAATAAAATATTTTTAACTAAAATTTTTTGAACTTTTTTTTTAATTTATACATTCTCGTTTTTGGGAGTCGCTATTTTCTTCGCAGTCCCCTTCCCACTAACACAACCATAAAAAAAGACTCCGATGTCATAAACAACAAAACCATAAAAACGTTAACATTGGAAAAGTAACATGCTTATTGTGTTGCAAAATTTTTCAAATAATTTTTTTAAATTTATTTGACTACATTTTCAAATTTGTTTTCCAATAACTTTACTAAACTCTTTATTTGATTCAAAACAGATGAATTCAGTGAGTTGTGCCAATTTTTAGAGATGCTTAAGTTTTTAATATGATTTATTTATCCAAAAGTAAAAATTATAACAATTTATAATTGGGCTTAGTTTTTTTCTAATTTTGAGGTAGGTTACAACACCTTCAAGCTGGTAAAGCTTACTAATTCAGTAGTGAATTTTTGGACAAGATACTTCCTATACTGATTGAGTTAGCATGTGCAACTAATTTGTTCTCAGTGTTTTAATTTACTTAAATTCAGTGGCGTACTTAGAAGTGAAGGGCGGGTGGCTGTGATAAGACAAGACAAGACAAAACTTTATATCAAAGAATGATCCAAGTATTGGTTATTTTGACTTCAAAACAGTTTGCTTTCAAAGGTTTATCAAAACCACAAGAGGGAAATCTAACTTTAAGAAATATAATCAATTAATAATAAAGAGGGCAAATCAATCTTATTGGAAACTTGAATACAAAAGAAAATAGCAAAATTTTCAAATCAAAAGTAAATTATTTTCCTTAAAAACTTGTACATTTCGCAAAAAATCTCTTTCACTAATAATACTCTAAAAAATCATGTTTCCTTTTGGTGCTATAAATTAATATAACAATGTGATACTGAATCCACTTAAAATATTTTAGTTGTCTTTATTGCATTCATGCTTTCATGTTTTATAGCATTTTATTTTTATTTTTTCTATAAAAAAAAGTCTATTAAATTTTTTATTTTTTTTTAATTAAGCTTTTTTACTCTACCAGAGATCGCAAAACTTTTAGGAACATAACAACTTTCATGAAAATTAGAATTTACTTAAGACAAGACAAGACAAGCTTTATTTATTAATTTGAATGAATTGAAATGAATATTTATCATTTGTAAAGAAAATGAATATTTATCAATGTAAAACTTCTCATAAATTCCAAAAGTTAGAAGATTTGTAAGCAATATTATTTTTTTATCAATTTTGAAGTTAAAATTAAAAAAAAAAATTGAAAACGTTGAGTAAATCTTTTATTTAACACAATACCAGCAATAATATTTTGGTCACTATGACCTTCTTTAGATATATATAACATAAAATTTTTTCCTGATATATATGACAAAAAAAAACCTCCTCCTACCTCCCCCATGTATGATGGTGATTATGGGCCCGTTGTAGAAGCTTTTATTGCATGATTAAAGGCAAAAATATGTCAATTTCATTAATGATTTTAATACAAATAAATTTTTTGGCGTGTCCATAAACTCCACCCAAATAACTCGCTTCTCAGTACGCTACTGCCTATATACTTTACCCTTTTTTATCCACTTTTTCAAAAATAATTATTTTATGTATATTTTTTTAATTAAATTCTTAATAATAATAATCAAATCCAGTTATTTCTAAAATTCTCAAACGTGTTACGCAAAATTTTATACCTTTAAAAAAATTAAATATTACTTTGAAGGAAGGAAGGAAAATTTATTGTTTAAACATAAATTATATATATGATGAGCAAAGTTTCATTTGAATCAAATATACATTAATGGTCAGCGAGGCTTAAAAATGTATATTTAACTAAATAAGTGATGATAGCAAGCATTAAAATCATATAAAAAACTTCTTAAATTTTTTTTGTAAAAATGTAATCAAATGTGCTGAATTTAAACATATTAACTGTTTAGATAAGTTAAAGAAAATGCTTGATTCATTAACCCATTTAAAGCCAAGCAAAGCAGACGATATCTATAAAAAAACGCAGACGATTTATATTCAAAGCCATTGAAAAAAGCAGACGAAGATGAAATTACTTATGTTCCAAAATAGGAACATTGGCCGTAAATGGGTTAATATGAATTTTTGATATTACACTATTGTCAAACTTGTAAGCACCGTTTGAAGATTTGTTTATTGTATACCCGTTTAAAAAATGTAAAATAAAGAGAAAATTAGGATATAAAAATTTAAAAAAGTATTCAGAATCATAACAATACTTTAAATCCAACACTACCACTACTTTTCAGAACATGATAACAAAGATAACCTAATCACAATTCGAAAAAATGGCAAAAAAGTTGTATTGAATCCTAAAGATGGACCATTTGACATAATTGTGGATTCTGATGATGACATCAAAATTAAAAAAGAAGATAAAGTCACGAAACCATTCTCCAGTGATTACAAAGGTATATTTTATTCTTCCTTTCTACCATGAAGAATATTTGTCAGAAGATTTTAGTAAACAAAATTGTAAGTTTTTTTTTAGTTCTTTATGTAAATATATTAGAAGTATAGAAAACTTTTCGCATGTGAACTTGGAAATTTAAGTCCACACGTTTTAGTTTTAAGATAAATATTTTTGTTTTCCAAATGTTTAAGTTCTTGTAAAAATAGGCCTTTTTTAAATACAAGAAAATTATTACAGAGATTTATTAATAACTTTAATAAAGCCTGGGATTTGTCTTTTAAGTTAATTTAATTTAGCACTAAAGTTAACTAAGGAAAAAAGTATTCATTTCAAGTTTGGATAGGCGTATAAAATATATTCATTAAAAAGAATTTAACTTTGAAATAACAGATGATAAAGAAGACATGATTTGGAAAACGGATGAAAGTGAAATCGATAGCGAGGATAAAGATGATGATGAAGATGATGACAAAAAGAAAAAAGATGAGACAAAGCCACAAGACGAAACAAAAGTTTCAGAGAAAAAGCCAAGCGAAGAAAAACCTAAGGATGAAACGAAAGAACCTGAAAAAGAAGATGATAAGGTAAAACCAGAGGAAGATTCAGAGAAAAAACCAAGCGAGGATGAACCTAAGGATGAAACTAAAGAACCTGAAAAAGATGATAAGGTAAAACCAGAGGAAGATTCAGAGAAAAAACCAAGCGAGGATGAACCTAAGGATGAAACGAAAGAACCTGAAAAAGAAGATGATAAGGTAAAACCAGAGGAAGATTCAGAGAAAAAACCAAGCGAAGATAAACCTAAGGAAGAAACGAAAGAGCCTGAAAAAGATGATAAGGTAAAACCAGAGGAAGATTCAGAGAAAAAACCAAGCGAGGATGAACCTAAGGATGAAACTAATGAACCTGAAAAAGAAGATGATAAGGTAAAACCAGAGGAAGATTCAGAGAAAAAACCAAGCGAAGATAAACCTAAGGAAAAAACGAAAGAACCTGAAAAAGATGATAAGGTAAAACCAGAGGAAGATTCAGAGAAAAAACCAAGCGAGGATGAACCTAAGGATGAAACTAAAGAACCTGAAAAAGAAGATGATAAGGTAAAACCAGAGGAAGATTCAGAGAAAAAATCAAGCGAAGATAAACCTAAGGAAGAAACGAAAGAGCCTGAAAAAGATGATAAGGTAAAACCAGAGGAAGATTCAGAGAAAAAACCAAGCGAGGATGAACCTAAGGATGAAACGAAAGAACCTGAAAAAGATGATAAGGTAAAACCAGAAGATAAAAAACCAAGCGAGGATGAACCTAAGGATGAAACGAAAGAACCTGAAAGAGAAGATGATAAGGTAAAACCAGATGAAGATGCAAAGAAAAAACCAAGAGAAGATAAGGATGAAACGAAAGAACCTGAAAAAGAAGATGATAAGGTAAAGCCAGACGAAGATCCAAAGAAAAAACCAAGAGAAGATGAAACTAAAGATAAAATGAAAGAACCTGCAAAAGTAGAAGATAATGTAAAATCAAAAGATGAACCAAAAGTTTTAGAGAAAAAACCAAGCGAATATAAACCTAAGGATGAAACACCAGAACCGAAAAAAAAAGAATCTTCTGGAAAACTAGAAGAAGATTCAGACAAATACAAAGAAGCTAAGAGAAAACTAAGTAAAATGGAACCGAAAGAAGAAGATAAAGACGAATCAGAAAAAGATGAAGATCAAAAGCCTTCTAAAGACAAGCCTAAAAAAGGAACAAAAGATTCAGACAAAGATAAAGAACCTAAGAGAAAACCAAGTAAAATGGAACCGAAAGAAGAAGATGAAGACGAATCAGAACAAGATAAGGATCAAAAGCCTTCTAAAGACAAACCTATAAAAGGAACAAAAGATTTAGACGAAGACAAAGAACCTAAGAGAAAACCAAGTAAAATGGAATCGAAAAAAGAAGATGAAGACGAATTAGAACAAGATAAGGATCAAAAGCCTTCTAAAGACAAACCCAAAAAAGAAATAAAAGATTCAGACAAAGATAAAGAACCTAAGAGAAAGCCAAGTAAAATGGAACCGAAAAAAGAAGATGAAGACGAATCAGAACAAGATGAGGATCAAAAGCCTTCTAAAGACAAACCTATAAAAGGAACAAAAGATTCAGACGAAGACAAAGAACCTAAGAGAAAACCAAGTAAAATGGAACCGAAAAAAGAAGATGAAGACGGATCAGAACAAGATGAGGATCAAAAGCATAAACCTAAAAAAGGAACAAAAGATTCAGACAAAGATAAAGAACCTAAAAGAAAACCAAGTAAAATGGAACCGAAAGAAGAAGATGAAGACGAATCAGAACAAGATGAGGATCAAAAGCCTTCTAAAGAGAAAGCTAAAAAAGGAACAAAAGATTCAGATAAAAATAAAGAACCTAAGAGAAAACCGAGTAAAATGGAACCGAAAGAAGGGGATGAAGAAGAATCAGAACAAAATGAGGATCAAAAGCCTTCTAAAGACAAACCTAAAAAAGGAACAAAAGATTCAGATAAAGATAAAGAACCTAAGAGAAAACCGAGTAAAATGGAACCGAAAGAAAAAGATGAAGAAGAATCAGAACAAGATGAGGATCAAAAGCCTTCTAAAGACAAACCTAAAAAAGGAACAAAAGATTCAGACAAAGATAAGGAACCTAAGAGAAAACCGAGTAAAATAGAACCGAAAGAAGAACATGAAGACGAATCAGGACAAGATGAGGATCAAAAGCCTTCTAAAGACAAGCCTAAAAAAGGAACAAAAGATTCAGACAAAGATAAAGAACCTAAGAGAAAACCAAGTAAAATGGAACCGAAAGAAGAAGATGAAGACGAATCAGAACAAGATGAGGATCAAAAGCCTTCTAAAGACAAACCTAAAAAAGGAAAAAAAGATTCAGACAAAGATAAGGAATCTAAAAGAAAACCGGGTAAAATGGAACCGAAAGAAGAACATGAAGACCAATCAGAACAAGATGAGGATCAAAAGCCTTCTAAAGACAAACCTAAAAAAGGAACAAAAGATTCAGACAAAGACAAAGAACCTAAGAGAAAACCAAGTAAAATCAAACCGAAAGAAGAAGATGAAGACGAATCAGGAGATGATGATGACGAAAAACTTCCTAAAGGAAAAGCTAAAAAAGGAACAAAAGATTCGGGCAAAGATAAAGAACCTAAGAGAAAACCAAGTAAAATGGAACCGAAAGAAGAAGATGAATACGAATCAGAACAAGATCAGGATCAAAAGCCTTCTAGAGACAAACCTAAAAAAGGAACAAAAGATTCAGACAAAGACAAAGAACCTAAGAGAAAACCAAGTAAAATCAAACCGAAAGAAAAAGATGAAGACGAATCAGAACAAGATGAGGATCAAAAGCCTTCTAAAGAAAAACCTAAAAAAGGAACAAAAGATTCGGGCAAAGATAAAGAACCTAAGAGAAAACCAAGTAAAATCGAACCGAAAGAAGAAGATGAAGACGAATCAGAACAAGATGAGGATCAAAAGCCTTCTAAAGAGAAACCTAAAAAAGGAAAAAAAGATTCAGATAAAGACAAAGAACCTAAGATAAAACCGAGTAAAATGGAACCAAAAGAAGAAGATGAAGAAGAATCAGAACAAGATGAGGATCAAAAGCCTTCTAAAGACAAGCCTAAAAAAGAAACAAAAGATTCAGGCAAAGATAAGGAACCTAAGAGAAAACCGAGTAAAATAGAACCTAAAGAAGAAGATGAAGACGAATCAGGACAAGATGAGGATCAAAAGCCTTCTAAAGACAAACCTAAAAAAGGAACAAAAGATTCAGACAAAGATAAGGAACCTAAAAGAAAACCAAGTAAAATGGAACCGAAAGAAGAAGAACAAGACGAATCAGAACAAGACGAATCAGAACAAGATGAGGATCAAAAGCCTTCTAAAGACAAGCCTAAAAAAGGAACAAAAGATTCAGACAAAGACAAAGAACCAAAGAGAAAACCAAGTAAAATAGAACCGAAAGAAGATGAAGACGAATCAGAACAAGATGAGGATCAAAAGCCTTCTAGAGACAAATCTAAAAAAGGAACAAAAGATTCAGACAAAGACAAAGAACCTAAGAGAAAACCAAGTAAAATGAAACCGAAAGAAGAAGATGAAGACGAATCAGAACAAGATGAGGTTCAAAAGCCATCAAAAGACAAACCTAAAAAAGGAACAAAAGATTCAGACAAAGACAAAGAATCTAAGATAAAACCGAGTAAAATGGAACCAAAAGAAGAAGATGAAGAAGAATCAGAACAAGATGAGGATCAAAAGCCTTCTAAAGACAAACCTAAAAAAGGAACAAAAGATTCAGGCAAAGATAAGGAACCTAAGAGAAAACCGAGTAAAATAGAACCTAAAGAAGAAGATGAAGACGAATCAGGACAAGATGAGGATCAAAAGCCTTCTAAAGACAAACCTAAAAAAGGAACAAAAGATTCAGACAAAGATAAGGAACCTAAAAGAAAACCGAGTAAAATGGAACCGAAAGAAGAAGATGAAGACGAATCAGAACAAGATGAGGATCAAAAGCCTTCTAAAGACAAACCTAAAAAAGGAACAAAATATTCAGACCAAGACAAAGAACCTAAGAGAAAACCGAGTAAAATGGAACCGAAAGAAGAAGATGAAGACGAATCAGAACAAGATGAGGATCAAAAGCCTTCTAAAGACAAACCTAAAAAAGGAACAAAAGATTCAGGCAAAGATAAGGAACCTAAGAGAAAACCGAGTAAAATAGAACCTAAAGAAGAAGATGAAGACGAATCAGGACAAGATGAGGATCAAAAGCCTTCTAAAGACAAACCTAAAAAAGGAACAAAAGATTCAGACAAAGATAAGGAACCTAAAAGAAAACCGAGTAAAATGGAACCGAAAGAAGAAGATGAAGACGAATCAGAACAAGATGAGGATCAAAAGCCTTCTAAAGACAAACCTAAAAAAGGAACAAAATATTCAGACCAAGACAAAGAACCTAAGAGAAAACCAAGTAAAATGGAACCGAAAGAAGAAGATGAAGACGAATCAGAACAAGATGAGGATCAAAAGCCTTATAGAGACAAATCTAAAAAAGGAACAAAAGATTCAGACAAAGACAAAGAACCTAAGAGAAAACCGAGTAAAATGGAACCGAAAGAAGGGGATGAAGAAGAATCAGGAGATGATGATGACGAAAAACTTCCTAAAGGAAAAGCTAAAAAAGGAACAAAAGATTCGGGCAAAGATAAAGAACCTAAGAGAAAACCAAGTAAAATGGAACCGAAAGAAGAAGATGAAGACGAATCAGAACAAGATCAGGATCAAAAGCCTTCTAAAGACAAACCTAAAAAAGGAACAAAATATTCAGACCAAGACAAAGAACCTAAGAGAAAACCAAGTAAAATGGAACCGAAAGAAGAAGATGAAGACGAATCAGAACAAGATGAGGATCAAAAGCCTTATAGAGACAAATCTAAAAAAGGAACAAAAGATTCAGACAAAGACAAAGAACCTAAGAGAAAACCAAGTAAAATCAAACCGAAAGAAGAAGATGAAGACGAATCAGGAGATGATGATGACGAAAAACTTCCTAAAGGAAAAGCTAAAAAAGGAACAAAAGATTCGGGCAAAGATAAAGAACCTAAGAGAAAACCAAGTAAAATGGAACCGAAAGAAGATGAAGACGAATCAGAACAAGATGAGCTTCAAAAGCCTTCTAAAGACAAACCTAAAAAAGGAACAAAAGATTCAGACAAAGACAAAGAACCTAAGAGAAAACCAAGTAAAATGAAACCGAAAGAAGAAGATGAAGACGAATCAGGAGAAGATGATGACGAAAAACCTCCTAAAGGAAAAGCTAAAAAAGGAATAAAAGATTCAGACAAAGTTAAAAAACCTAAAAGAAAATCGAGTAAAATAAAACCAAAGAAGGAAGATGAAGACGAATCAGAAGATGATGATGAAAAAACCTATAATAAAGGGATACCTAAAAAAGGTATGGAAAAGTTCCCTAAAAAATCTCCTTTGCTTGATGTTCTTTCTACTGATGAAGCTTATGAAAGTGATGGAACAATAATTTCTCTTGTTTGGGAAACCAATCTATCTTCAGATGAAGAAATTTTTCCTATTTGGTATACTGAATCCGAAATTTCAAACAAAGGAATCGATGAACCTGATAAAAAAAGGATCAATAAAAAAAAGTCTTCATTTCAAGGTATGTAACTTTTAAGAGCATTGATGGTGAAGGTCTAACTATGAATTCTACTCAATCTGTTATTTACTAAGAAATTTTGGTGCATTGGAATGATATTGGATAACCTACTAACAACTAATAATATAATCTGGTACTAAACTTAATTGTTTTCACGTTTTATTCATTTTATGTATACAATTTGAGAAAAATAAATAAATAAATAAATAAATATTGCATTATTTACATTTTTTAAGCCGCAATGGTTGTTAGAGTGCACCACTCAACACATTTGATGGTTAGGGATTCTATCCCCAATTCTCCCGAATATTTCAAATTAAAATCACAAATGCTGTGTAACCCATTGAGCATATAGCTTAACGCTGAAAGCTTTTATATGAAAAACAAATCAACCAATCAAACATATTTACTCCAAAGACTCGCCTTGTTACATATAAAATCAATAAAATACAAGCGGTGTTTACAAGAATATTGATTAGTAGAAATTTATTCTTAGTTGAGTACATTTAAATGGATGGCTCTTAGATATTAAAGCACAAGATATTTTTTACATAAAAAATTACATTTTATTTAATTATTAAAGTTTTTTAAATATATTATAGAAATGTAAAGAAAATGTTACGGAGACGTCATGAAAAAAAGTTTAAGGATATCATCAGGAAATAAGTAAAACTTTTATTTAAACAAGTTGAAAACTTTATAAATTTTCGACAACTCTGATCTCTTTCAGATAAATAAACAAATGGTAATTATTACTAGTGTTATATTACATTTATAAGTCATTCTCTCTTTTCTCGTGTTCATTCAACCTTTTCTTTGTTTATCTAAAGAAGGCCAGAGTCGTGGAAAATTAATAAAGTTTTCAACTTGTTTAAATAAAAGTTTTACTTATTTCCCGATTGTATTCTTGAAATTCTTTATTTTAGACTTTATAACATATTTAGTGGCCAGAGTCGTGGAAAATTAATAAAGTTTTCAACTTGTTTAAATAAAAGTCGATTGTATTCTTGAAATTCTTTATTTTAGACTTTAAACTTTAATATATATTTAGTGCTTAAATAAGCGCAAACAAAGAATATATATGCCAACTTTGATATAATATACTGGTAAATTTAAGTAGTTTTTGTTTATGTTTCACTCTTTTTTTCATAATACATCTTTGCGATGAATACTGATTTACTTTTTTATTTTTTTTTAAAGTTAATTTTTAACATACTAAAACATATTAATCTTTTTTGATATTTTATTTTCTTTACAAGACAAATTTTAATTTTCAAATTTGCACCACTTTAGAACCGCCAACTTCAAAAACAAAAGAAAAAAAACAACCCGAAAAAGAGGAGAAAGGAAAACCTTCTTCGCGCGACAAAGATGAGAAAAAACAGAAGCCCGAAAGTAAAGGATTCTTTCTATTTTTTTAAGGATAATTTTTGGATAATTTTGTTTTTAAGGAAAAAACGAACCATCTCCCAGACGTAAAGACGATGATCGCATCAAGGCAAAGGAGGATAGAGATCCTTATAGTGATCATGATGGAAGAAGTATTTTTTATCTTCAAAGAATTGATGTTTGATTACTGAATTGAATTGAATCAATTTATTTGCATGAGTTTAAATAGAAGAGAAGGGATTCTGTGTTAAAAGGTGACGAATTTGCAGACTTTGGGGGGAGTAAGGAGGATTAGCAAAGGGAAAGAAAGTGGGTTTCCATCGTGATGACAAGTTTTTATAAAACAATCTTAGAAAACGTTTGGCAAATTGGTCTCTATATATAATTCTACAAATGATATGTGCTCTTTTAGAAATTGATAAAGTTATACAAAAAATTCAAAAAAAAACTGCATAACATAACATAATTTTATTAGTTTAAAACAAAGGTGAAAAAAGCCTATAAAATATCGCATCATATATCATTATCATATCTTAAAGTGCAGATGCAAAAATCTCAAGTATGCAATGTATTAAAAGTGATCAAACATTTCTTCCTTCCAAAAGGCATCAAGTCTATTCGTTGAAAACTTTCAGGCAAGGAGATTAGACAATGTAATCAGGCAAAGAGTTGCAATCATTGAGAGAAAAATCGTTTTAGATATCACTTTTTGCAGTGAGACTTTTGAAATTTCGGATTTATCTTCAAGTTCCCATTTGCAATGTTGTACACTGTGATCAAGTCTCTTCTTTTGAATCTGTACATCATGGAAGGCAAATTTATTTTTAGTCACTCCACCAGTTCTTTTAATTTAGGAATCATTTTGATAATAGTCCTTTGGACTCTTTCAATGTTTACAGCATCATAAATATGATAAGAAACGCTACGATGTCACCATACTCCAAAATGGGCCTTTGATAGACAATTCTGTAGGATATGAAACAAATAAAAAATAGTCTGTTTATTTGTAAAAACAAAAGGATTAGACAAGAAATGCTAGCTTCTTAGTGAAACACAAATATCATTAGCATATAAAATATAAATATGGTGAAAGTACTTGTTTTTTTTAGTTTTTACGACATCGAATTACTTCTCCCATCATCTAGCTCCTTCTTTACTTCTCAATTTTTCCAATTTAAACTTATTGATCCTTGTGAAAAAGGAAAAATTAAAAAATCTTTTCATAAACATCAACTAACTTTCAGCTTAACTTATTTTTTTTTGGATTTCTTGATAAACCGAGCTTCTTAAAATGCGCTGAACCTAAAAAAACAACTTTTCAATAATGAAAATACATTTTCTAATTATTTGAAATATTTAAGCTCCATCTCCCACAAAAACGAAAGATAAAAAACGACCCGAAAAAGGAGACAAGAAACAACCTCCATCACGAGAAAGAGAGGAGAAACACAAGCCTGAAAGTAAAATTTTACTGTATCTTAGAAGCGCATTTCTCTTTGATTTCAATTGTTATTCTTTGTAGGAAAACAGGAGCCATCTTCAAGAAGTCGAGACGATGACAGGAGCGCAGACGAAGATGAAGAATCCTATAACGATAGAGATAGTAAAGATTTTTTCTTATTCCACACATTAACTTACATACATTTTGAGAGCATAGTTAAGTACCATATGTGTTTTCTTAATTGGAATTTTAATGTTTCAAATAGGCGAAATTTAATGTTTTTTATCGGTGATAGTGAATCAAAGGAAAACTTAGCTTCGATAACAGAAGAACTGGGATGGCGTTGTTTTATTTTTTTTCAAAAAAGAATCTAAAACATGAGAGCACAGCGATAAGATATAAATGAGTACTGCCAGAAAAATAGTGCCTATATTGCATATATATATAACATACACTTTCTAACTTTACTGCTACCTTCTTTACTCTTATTTTTTATCAGCCGATTTGCATCCATGGACGAATAAATCTTACATAACACAGTTTAATTATTCTTTGAGCTATACCTTTGTTGTCTTATTTTTATTGTTTAATGAGGATTTTTATTTTGTGATCAAATTTTAGTATTTATTTCATCCAGCATTTCATATGCTTTTGAAATAGAGGCAATATTTTTGGTTGAAAGCAAAAAGTTCAATTTAAATTTAATTTCTATTTCTCCAAAAAAACTCTTTTTTAATGTTATAAACCAACCGAACAGTTAAGAAAGCCAAGAAAAGCTTCTAAGCTTCAAATAAAATCATTCCATATTTCATTCACGCTCGATGCTTTGAACGACAACATCTTCTCTGATATAGTTCACCATTGGATATCTCAGCATTCAATTTTGGCCAAGCTGATAAAAGTGTCAATATTTTCGTTCTTTCAATATAATTGATTTTTATTTGTTTTTTTTTCAATCATTTAAAAAAAAGATTTTTCTCGTTTATCTTCAGAAGAGCCGAGGTATTATGATAGCCGATACAGTGAAAGTCCTCCTAAGCAGCGTCAAGGTAGGAGACGAGATGATGAGTCTCCTTCGAAGTCGCGCGATAGAAGACATGATGAGAGTCCTTACAAGCAACGAGGTCAAAGAGATCAATATCCCGCACGCACTTCTCCCGAAAGATCTCCAAGAAGGGAAAGAGGATATGATGACAGAGGTACATCAAAAAGTTTTTCCTGCAATGATATAGCATTTTTTGTCGAAGTGACCTGTTTGGGAGTGTAAACTTTTTTTTTCACTATTTTATCATTTATATATTTGATTTGAAAAAGGAGTTTATACTCCAAAACTAGTTAGCAAAATCAGCAAAAAAGTGTCCAATTTTTTATATTTGTTATAATTATTCCACCTCAATGGGCATATCTGTCAAAGATTTTGTTTCTAAATATTAATTTCCAGAGTTTCAAATTTTTTATAACATTCAAAATCTTTGATATATATAAAATTAAAAATCACTCTAATTTCCATATTAATTGCTTAACAAGAAATAAAAGCTAATTTGAAGGCTAAATATCCACAATTTTAGAAATGTTCATTCGCCAATTTGTTTTGAACGATAATAATTTGCGCAAATGATGCAGCTCAAAAAAGTCATACATTTCACTTAAAAAATTTAGAACCGGATAGAGAGAGACGCGCATACAAGGAGCCAAGAAGTCCTTCGCCCCGAGACAAACGCGAGCGTTATGAAACTCCCGACAGTAGAGACGAGAGATATGACGACAGAGCTCTGTCCCCGAAACGCAACAGGGATCAAAGTCCTACGCGATCTCCTGAAAGAAAAGGTACTCTTTCTCTTTCACAAAAAAATAGTTATTTTCTCTTCTTTCAGTATTTTAAATCGTTATGTTTTTAATTTTAACGGTTTCAAGTTTATTATTCTAAGAAATTTTTTTAACAATTAAACTGCTTCATATATAAAATTAAAAATCAGTGTAATTTCGATATTAAGTCCTCAAGAAGTAAGAAAAACAAATTTTTTAGTTTGCCAAATTAAGTTCTTGGGAACTTGTTTTTGGACCTTAATTTGCAAAATTTTGTTCTCGTGAAATTAAAAATACTTTGAAGTATTTTGTTTTGAATGCAATAATAAATGAAGAAAAGAAGATTCATTTGCTTAGTACTACACTTTGAAAGAATTGTTATTATCAGGATGGTAGCATTTTCTGAGAAAAAAATTTGGCAGACATATATAAGGACTCTTTTTTTTTATTTTTTAGAAAAAAAATTATACAACATTACTTTTATTACTTTTTTTTAGTTTATTTTTAAAAAATATCTTTTTTTTGTTAATTAGTTAATAAAATTATTTGATTGGCTTTTATATAGTTATATGGATAGATAGATAGATAGATACTAGATTGGCTAGCTATTAATATATATTTAGTCTGAAATTTTGTTTCTTTGTAAAAATTTTATGATTGACAAAAAAAATTTTGCAATTCTTAACCGGCTCATGCCGACTGTGAAAATATCTTGTTTGACGACATGTAAATTTTGGCAAAGAACTTGAATAGTAGAAATAATGTAAAACTAAATCCTATCAAAAATCATAAAAAGATAGATTTCAAATATAGAAAAAAACTATTTAAAATATGAAGGCACGCATAATAAAATCTACATTTGAAACTTTTAAATTTAGATTTGGATTTTGATATTTTTCAACATCCCAATATGGCTAAATTATATATGACAAAATATGCTTTTATTTTCAAAACAGATTTTCATTTAACACTTTCAAAGTTATAAATATTTACACTATTTTTTCCATTAAATGTAAAATAAAATTCAATATTATTGGCAGAAGATTTTTTTAACAAAAGTTTAAATATTTACCTATAATATTTTCTAGATCAATAAATACCAAACATTCATCATTATTATTTATTTACATTTTAATTTTTCTTAAATTTTTAAATGTCCTATTATACATAAATATTCTAATTTCAAAATTCAAAAAAATCATTTTTACAAATGTAATGCATATAAATAAAATTTGTTTGAAACTCTTTGATTTTGTTAATATCTCAGTTACATGCATAAAAGATACCATTTTTTCACCGTGTGTGCTGGCATTTCCACAAAGTTGAACATCAAAAAACCTCGTTGATAAAACATTAATATTTTGGGTCATTTATAAAATCACAATATATGCCGTAGGGTGTTTTCATTGAGAAGGCACAATTGCGCCGCTTGTATCGAACTATGAGGAAAGAAGGCTTGATGCGGGATCGAACCCAAGACCTTGAGTTATCGAATCCAGCATCTAACCAACCATACTCACGCCCCTGTTTCTCTAAGCGTAATTCAGAATAATTAAAATTTTATAAACTCTGTTCTACGCTTCAGAATTTGGATGACATATTTTTGACAAAAACTGAAACAAATGATAGCTCAATGAATATTGATTTGCTCAAAAAATTTAACCTTTAAAATGAATTCTTAATTCTGACTGTCTTTCTTTTACGAATAAAATTTTAGTTTATATATAATTTTCACAAAAATTGGAAAAATTAGTGGGAAAAGAAAAGTTTTAAGGAACTTTTTAAAATTGAAAAAAAACATGCAAAAGGAAGAAATTTATTTGGATGAAAATCTTTTTATCCCATCTTTTTTATAAAAAGTTAGAAATTTATGAATATAAAAAGCAAGACTGTTAATACTACATGCTACTTTTACATTAAATGTCCATTTATTTAAAACAGGACATTTTTTATGATTTAAAGTCATTTTTGATCACTCCAATTTGACTTGAAATATTCAACAGTAAGTTAAATGGACTTGATAATTCAAATCATTCGCCATTTTGAAATTTCACTGGAGAAAGCAGTGTAATTTAGAATATCTGCTTTAAATAAAATTATTTCATAAAAAGTGATAAAACGCCTATCTTGATGACGATTAGTTCCAGCAAATTTTTATTTTTTCATGACACGAACTAAAACTTCATATGATGCTTCGTCCTTGGAAAAAGTTTTCTGTTGCTAAACTTTACACAAGCGATTCTCTCTTCTTCTTCATCTTAAATGACATGATATCTTTGTGTTACATGCGCGCGCGAGCTCAAAGAACATGCACAAGTGCCCGCAAGCAAGTTTCTCCAAGTTTCGTTGCCAGGTGTAAATTCTTCAAAAAGTTTTCCTTCACATTCAGCGCATATCTTATCTCAATCAGAGATCATCTAACATATCTCTATTCTTCTCATTACTCTCGATGACATTAGATAAGAAGAATATCTTATTTGATTCAAAGAATTTCTACTTAATGCCTTGCTCGAAACTTTTGCATTCACATTTTAAACACTTCCTTCACTCCTTCCCACGGTAATGTTAAAATTTGTGTTACCTTTATAAATCCAATATGGATTATAAAATCTCAAGGATTCATAGATTGATGGTCTCTAACGGATAAGGGTCTGGGTGATAGGGTTGGCTTTCCAAGTTCGATGTCCAGTCCAGAAATGTCCATCTCTCCACTGATATGGGATAATGCATTGCTTGATATTCGATAAAAAATCTATTATGGAATAAACATCTTGCAAGGATTTTCCAAATTGATCACCCTTTTTGCGAAAGTTTTGTGCATTTTAAGGACTACCCAAACCTTTTCCAACAAGTTTTCTTTGTAATGAGTAGCCTTTAAACAAAGCTACCCTCAAGACTCACACATAAGCATCTAAAATCTAAATGATATCCTAAACCCGATTGATACTCAGAATTTGGCGCACGATATCGATGCACTTGTGAAGGAGAAAAGATGCAAGGTTTTAGAAACAGAATTTAAAGTAGATGATAAAAATCGAATTTGGTATTTATGCTATGATTTCACTGCTCCGGTCCTCAATCGAACTAGATTGTGTTTAACACGGCTGCTACAGACTCAACTCAGTTTTGAAATGAAAATATTACTTATAACAACACTTTTCATATAGTAGGTCATACATCTCCAATATCTTAATTCAAACGGCATAACCTCTAGATTCTGAGCAAGATGTTGCTATGCTTTTTTGTATCCCTTTATTTTTATTATTATTCATTATATTGTTACTGCTTCTTTTTCTTTGATTCCCTCCTCAATTTTTAAATGAATTATTCCAATCAATTTCCACTCTGTTGTGCGCTACTTTGGGTATAAGATTAAGATATACCTTCAAGGTAATATGAACTAGAACAGTGAAAGAAGCATAGTAGACAAGACAATGAGACCATGTCTATGAGAAATAATTTTGTTTAAAAAATCGTTTCAACTGCGAGTTGAAACACAAATCTCTGAATTTTGCATCCACTGTTTTACACCCAGAGGCCTGCTTATTCATTAAAATGATAATTTATAATATTTTTAGTTTAATTTTTTCTATTTGCAATTTAATTTCCTCTTTCGGAAATGCAGAAATAGAATGGCAAAAAGACGAAATAGGTACAATCCGTCAAACTTTTCAAACTTTAGACAAACTTTAAAGAGTTTTCGAGATTTTTTTTCCAATATTGAACCCGACAAACACATGGGTTGCTCATCTTTTTTTTTTATATCAAGCTACTTTGAAAGTTTTTTTATTGCATCTAGTATATTTTTAATAAAATCCTCCCATTTATATACTCTTTCAAGATTTATAAGATTCAGTTTAAAGCGAAGGCAGAAGGTTTGTCTCGAAATTTCATGGTCCTTTGATAATTTATCCAATGCTAAGTGTGCGAAAGCACGACTACACTACACAAGCGGGGTTCGTTAGTTGGATTGAAATGACAGTTTGCATACACTTACTTACTTGTTTAGATAAAGAAAAAAAGAAACATGGTGGGGATTTGCCTTCTTCTATGATGTTCTGGAAAAAAGGAAACAAAGATAAGGGTAAGCCCGAAAAGACGGAAAGAGAGCGAGACGATGATGACTCGCAAGCCAAGGATCTATCTGCCTCCCACTCAATCGATGCCCTGCACCATGACCTGATCACCGACTACAAAAAGGAGATCCAGAAGGAAGTGGAAAAGGCCAAAAAGGACATCAAGAAGGAGGGAAGAGAGGAGAGAAAGAAGTTAGACGAGAAAGCGCAGAAGATTGACAAGAATATCACAGCGGATCATTTCGACGACAAACTCCTGAACAAGTACCGCAAGGAGTTGGACAAAGAGGTGGGAAAAGCGAAGAAAACGATCAAGAAGGAGCATAAGGATGATGTTAGAGACATTGAAAGAGCTTCCTCTGGACACCCAAAACCCCAACCCATAGAGCATAGGGGAAAGCCGGAAGATAAGAAGAAATCGTGGAAGTTTTGGGAATCAAAGGAGAAGGGCAAAGGACAGGCCCCGCCTTCTGGACAAAATCAAAGAAACTACGATCCTTACGCAGATGATGCTGGAAAGAAATCGGGAGAAAGAGTTTATCATGATGCTCGAGATGAGAGACAGGGCAGGCATGGATACGATCCTCACACACCCGCGGAGAGAGGCTATGACGACAGGCATCACCCCAAGGAAGCGGATAGAAGCTATGACGACAGGCATCACCCCAAGGAAGCGGATAGAAGCTATGACGACAGGTATCACCCAAAGGATGCGGAGAGAAGAGGAGATGGCGCTCGTGCACCACCCAGTTCGAATTATCGTGACTCAAGACACTACGAATCCAGGCATGAAAGCCGAGAGAGGTATCCGGGATCTGGCTACATCGGGCATGGAGAATCGGAAAAAGGGCGCAGAAGTTATTCCTCTCATCGAGAGTACTCGTCTGAAGAGAAGAGAGGAAGAAAACCTCCCCCAAAAGAAGATGATATCCAGCACAAAGATCGCCACTACTCTCCGAAAAGAGGCGAAGAATCGTACTATAGGAATACAAGAGTGAGATCTTCATCACGCTCAGATCACAAACCTCGTCCTCCTTCCGCCACCAGGGAGTTTGAAGCGAATCCCCTGGACGACAAAGAGCGACTACGCCGAATGAAGTACGACAGTCGTGATGACGCGTACCACGATTTTGAGGAGAAGCGGTTGGGGGATGGGGATGAGTTGAGAGTGGATTCTAAATACACTGTGAAAAACGGGAAAGAGGGTGAGATTGTGGAGACTTATAGCAAGAAGAGTACTGTGAGGAAAGTAAAGCCGAAGATATCGCACTATTCCGAGGGCGAACGAACCAAGTCGTTGGACAGACACCGAACTATGGAGGAGCAGAGAGGAGGCGGTGGCGGTGGCGGTGGCGCTTACTACCGAACGAAGTCGGAGCCGAGAATCTATCCGAATGACGAGAGAGCAGATGAAAGAAAACAATACAACATCCAAGATCCGCAAAGAGATGCCAGGTATATTTTCTTTTTTTCTTATTTATATCATTCGCTTGTCATGTCATCATCGAAATTTTACTTTTTTAAAAAACCGGGGACCACATTGTCGAAATTATTAGGGAGATGAGCTGGTTTTTTGAAATTGTAATTTATCTAAAAATTTTCTTTCAGATTTTTCAGATTTTATAATGGATTTTTTTAAGCGTGGACTTTTTTTTATAGAAAAATTAATTTTTTTTTAATTTATCCATAAATATGAATACAATATATAAAAAGATATAATATATATCTCAACCGGTACAAATTATTCCTACGACAGGGTATTCTGACCGACGGCACAGATCAGAGGCCTCATTCTAAGTGATTGCCTCTTTTCTCAAAAAATTAACTGGTATTAGATGCGAGGATGAGATTCTATATGTCTCATACGCAAAAAATGTATATATATTAGTCGTCCAAAAGAAAATTCTTATAAGATAATGATATATATATAACACTATTTAAAATAAGCAGAAACAAAAAGCAGAAAAAGAATTTTCTCCTTTTATTAGATTGAAGAAATTGGAGAGATTTTGAAGAAAGACAAAAATGATCATATTTCGCGCTTGTGAATGAATATGTATGATGATTTTCCTACTTTAATATGAGAAAGTAGTACGAATTTTTAGTGTTGGAACAAAATGTCGAAAGACAAAATTTCAACAGAATAAATGTCAATGAACAAAATGTAAATAGTCGTACCCGTACTTGTGGTGCTTGAATTTGTGTGACCTTCTCTTTTTTCCACTTAAAAATATATTTCCTATTATCCGATTACTTATTATAGATCGGTTTTACGGCTACTTTCCCAACAAGCTGGGGTCTAGCCGGTGTTGCAACTATGAAAACACATATAAAAAGACTACCTCTTTTTTTCATATCCTTAAGAACAACTTCTTCCCATGTTAATTTTGGTCTGGCCTTAGATTTACCTATGGTTTGCTGTTTGTACGCTACGTTAATTAACTCTCCAGCTATGTCTTCTGTTTACATGCCCAAACCACCTTAAACTTTGCCTCTTATGGATTTCATTTACATTACACAAACTTCCTATTTTTCCATTGCTTAATTTGTCTTTCCAATTAGATCTACAAATAATTCTTAACATTCTCATCTCAGTTGTGTTTAGCCTATTTTTCTCAACTTCTTTTAGCGCTCAATGTTGACAACTGTATTCTAAACTAGATCTAACGCACCTTTTATAAAGATAACCCTTTATGTTTAAAGAAAAAGTATTATCACATAGAACACTACTTAAAGATTTTAATTTCTTCCAAGCTATCTTTATTCTGTGTTCTATACTGAGTTACTAACACTACCTATCTGATCCATAACCTCTCTCAAGTAACGAAATTGATTGACCTTTTCTAGTTCTATATCTTTTATCACCAACTTTTCTTTACTAATTTCAACTTTTTAAAAATTTGAACAACTAGTACACTTAAAATTTTTAGCTTTTAATAAACTACCTTTAATACCTGAGCACTTTTTATGCATCGATTTACTGCAAGATGTACAAAAGATGGAATTTCTTTTAACATATAAAAAAATAAATAAGTATAATGAATAGATTTAGCATATTCAATTAAAAAATAACTTTAAATCATTTTTTTATTTTTAATACTTTCAAAAAGAACCCATCTTTTTATTCATTTTGCGTCTTTTTCACCTTATCCTTACGATCAAGAGTTTGGGAAACACTGAGTTACGAACAACAAACTTCTCAGAAGCGAAATAGCCTAACGGTTTGCGGACTAAATTCGTTGCATAAAAAATCTAAAAAATTATTATAATTTTATTGTAAGATGTGAATTTTTATGAAAGAAAGAAAAATTTTATTGATGATTTATTGTCTTAAAGGTAAGGCTGTTTAAGATGACGTCAAATTTTTAAATAAATTCCTTCCTTTCTTGTATCACCGAATTCTGCATCCATTGATTTAGATACTCTCAATCACACACCGATTTGCATAGAAAGCCTTCTCCAGCCAAAGGATACGGAGAATCTGGAGCGGGTACGCCTTTAACACTGATGATGGTCGACACTTCATTTCTCACAACCTTTAATTCCATCTCTAGATGAGAGCTTTGAGTATAAGAGAGGATTTTATGATGGCTATCACAGTGGAGGCGACCACTATCACAGCGACTATGGAAGCCGACCCAGTCAGTACAGAAGCTATCAAAACGCGGATCAGTACTACAGTGATGTGCCTGCGTACAGGACCTCTGGGGGTATGCCTCCTCCCCCTCCCCCAACTTCCGCTCACCCCCCAGCAACGGCTGCCAAGCCCAAGAAGAAGTCATCTGGTCTTTGTGGAAGCAAGAAGAAAAAGACCTCCAAGTATCCTCTATCTCTCATACTTCATTTTCGTGAATAAAAGTCATAGCTTCGCCCGAGTAAATATGGATGATGATTTTTCTATTTTAACCCATTAAGTACCATAGAAATCGGACGATATTTAAAAAAACGCTAATGATTTATATTCAAAGACATTGAAAAAAGCAGACGAAGTTGAAATTACTTATGTTCCCAAATGGGAACATTGGGACTTAATGGGTTATAACCGGTTATCGACCACAGTCAACATATGTCGACTTTACAAAAATAAAATCGTCTGCGTTTATCAATGCTCTCTAATACAAATCTTCTGCTTTACATTAAATATCGTCTGATTATTCTGGTCGTTAACGGGTTAATATGAGAATGTAGTAAAATGTTATATACAAAGAAAGAGCAAAATCTTATTGTCACGGGGATAAGAATTTTTAGTGCTGGAACAAAATGTCGAAAGACAAAATTTCAACAGAATAAATGTCAGTTTAGAACAGGGGTGGGCAAAGGGGTCGATAACAGATCTTTAGGGGTCGATAAGATAGACAAACTTACCAAATTATGCTATTCTATTTTTACTTTATAGTAGTAATAAATCTTCTTTTTCTTTTAAAACATAGCTTAGGACATTGTATAGTATAGAATATATGAAACATTTTTGGTTTGTATTTTTTCTCTTAATTGTTGGACATTGATTAAATTTTTATGAAACATTTCAATGTGGGGTGCGGGTCGATGTGAAGACAAATGTTCTATGAAGGGGTCAACGGGTAAAAAAGTTTGCCGATCCCTGGTTTAGAACATAATGTGTGGACACGTAATGGACAAAGTAGCGAAGAGCATTTCTTTTATTTCGCACACTTGTTTTAAATAATATACTGTAAAGTGCCCAAACTTTTTCGTCGATAAACAAATGGTGAAAAGGATTTTTTCCCTATATGAACTATTTCTAGAATGAACGTTTTTATTCGATTAAGTGTTTTGTATTTGCTACTTATATTCTCTATTTTTGCACATCTACATGTTCAAGGACTTTGCCATTAAAATTATACAACAGTTGGGGGACTTCAGAACGGCTTAAGTTATTTCAATTAATGGGATAGGCAAGTAAGTTGAGCAAACACTCATTTTATCATGACTAGGTTGCGATAATCTAGTTTTCTACATTTATATTCTATCTATCCTAATTAAGAGAACTAAGAGCAATTCATTTAAAATTAAATCATATGCCAAAAATAATAGGCAAAGAATTGCGCTTACTCTTGCGATTTCCTTATTTTGAATTTTTCTTTCATAGAACTTGAAAACGGTGAGAGTTAACACCCAAAATTAATAATTTGTTGTAATGAACTTATTTTCTCGTGTTCGTCAATCAATTTAAACGTTTAATCTTTAAAGCAAACAGCCTCATATATTACTCAAAAAATAGAGGTATGTTGTTTATCATCCTGTAATTAATAAGTTCATTCATTTGCAGAAAAAGCTCCTTTTGACTCAACATTCCTTTGTTGGAAAGCCCGATTTGATAAAATTTCTCTGCCCAATGAGTCCATTCAACAAAATGTTTTTCTTCCAAAAGTGCGGAAATTAGAGTTGTATAGAAATGTGAGATTTTTTTTATTCAAAAAAAAGAAAGAAAAAAAAAGAGAAAAACTTCTTTTTTTTGGAGAACGCTAGAGAATCGCAAAAAACCTAGGCATAAGGCAGAGAGTAAATTCACGATTTAATTTCGTAATTTAGTGTTGCTTTTATTTCGGAATAAACTTTTTAAAATTAATTTCTCAAAGCCAGGAAAGAAGAGGGAAGTTTTATTTGTTTGATTTTGCTTTTGCAGAAAACCCGAATACCCTGCTGATGAATATGCAAGATACGGACATCAAACATCTGACTATGGAAGCAGAGTAAGCTACACTACATAATACTTATTATTTCCCGCCAACATCGACGATTTTAATTCCTCTTTTAAAGAAGAACACTTTCTCTATATATTTGATGCAACAACTGGTAATTCGTCTGAGCATATATGCCGAGCGGACCATCCAACACGGACGAATGACGAACATTTGTGCGAAAATAAAACGGAGATACGCAAAGTAGTATTAGGCACAAAGAGCTGCAATTTAACAAAATCAAAATCTTAAAGATTGAAAACTTCAGAATTATAATCAAAACGTGTTAAAATGTATTCAAAATATACTAACATAACTCACTAACTAGAGTTGGTGTCGATTCTGATTATGTTCAGAATCACAAAAATTCATAGAATCGTAATCATAATAATCAAACACCCAGAATCAGAATCAACACCAGAGCTAGAGAACCACGCGGATCAGATTTTCTCAGTAATTGTAGCTATGGAAGATTTGTTAGTGTACATCAGGAGAATGAGCAGAGTTTGATAAAAAAAAATACTAAGAACTGAGCTTCGCAGTACCTTTCCTATAGAGCCAACTCAATTAAATAGCGAATCTTGCATCAGCACGTAAGCAATCCATTTGTTCATAGCTAGCTAAACTCGCCTGTCAATATAGTAATCATAATGAGAATTTGGATTTTAAAAATCCGAATCAGAAACCCAATTTTAGGAATGAAAAATCAGAAGCAGAATCAAAGTTATAATTAAAAATTCTAAGAATTACAATGAGAATCGTTATATAGAATCATAACCAACTCAGTTAATAATTAACTAACTAATACTAGTATACTTCTCATTTTGATTTTCGAGATTTCAAATTTTAGGATTTTAATTTTCTTCCGAGATTAATTTGAACGGCATCGAAAGTATTATGCTTTTAGCTGTGAACAAAGATATTTCATTTGTAGTAGTGTTCAGAAAAGTTATCCTTAAATTTTATTGTCAAATTATCTTCCTTATAAAAGTTTTTCATGTTAGCAAGTTTTCCACACAAAAAAATGAAAAATTTGAAATCAAAGTAATGAAATTCAGATGGGCAAAATGTACCAGAAAAAAAAAATATAATATTATATAACACGTAGCTTACACCAGTAAATAATGCTCAGATTCATAATATGCTAATAAAAAAAAAATAAATAATATGCTGGGTGTGCACTGCAAAAAACTTCTTTTGAATATTTTGGTTGAATAATTTTTACTTTATATCAATCGTTCACAAATATAGTATGTCCGTCCACACACCCAACTTCTCATAGCTAGGTTTGCCAGATTTTTATATTAACAAACCAAGACAAAAATGGTATTGAAAAAAGTCAAGAACAAAAATTTGAATTTCTTACATAAATAATAATTTATATGAAAAATACTTTGAAAGTCAAAGATGACTTTTTATACTGAAAAAAGAGATGAAGAATAAAATTTGAAGCTAAACTATTTTAAATTCCTTTTTTTGACATATAAGATTAGTGAATGAAAAACCGAGATTCCGTTGTTAATTAAGGGACGTAAAAACAGGGATAATCATGGAAAACCAGGACATCTTACCCATAAGTGAACTTTATCCAACTATACACAATCGAAAACCAACACATTCTAAAAAAATTAATGAATAAAATTATACTTAATTTTTAAAAGTACATTTTTATTCAAAAAATTAAAACAATATTTTTAACAGCTTTTTACTCTGTGTCTCATCATACACCACTAAATTAATCGATAGATCACCGAGTAAAAAATGTAAAGTTGATATTAAAAAAACTTTTTTAAAAAAAAAAGAAAAAAAACACAACTTTCTGTTATCAGTTTTTTTCTTGATCATTTTTGAACAAAGACAAATTATAAATCAAGAAAAGTTATCAATATTATTTAATTTTATATAAAAAAAAAATGGCGCCCATTAAAATTTTCGCACAAGCCCAAATTGATTTTAAATTATCGTGAAGAAATATTCCTCTAAAAATTTAAGTGATCCAAATGAAACCACGCAATTAATAATGACTAACTGGTTAAAATTTAACTAACTAGTTTAAATGAATGCATAAGTCAGGAGATGGATTAGCGCAGGAGGTAAGGTTTAGATCGAATCGTATTTGGAGTCTTGATTCGTTCAGTTATGAGAGATCATTCTTGGTGTGGATTCAAGCAATAAAATAAATATATCACTCTTTTTAGGAGCCGTATCCAATGAACACTAAAGAAATTCTCGTCTAAGCCAATCCAATCCGCTACTTCCTCCAACAGGACACACAAAACGCTCCTAAACCTACATCATCTTTACTTCAAAATGTTCTTTTCTTTTTTACTTATGCGACGTTCCTATTAAATTTATTGTATATTCTTCTTTTGCGAAATATCTGTACTTATTCTGCTACACCGAATTTTTAAAATTTTTTTGACAAACCTGTGCTTGTGAAAGCAACATATCATCAATCAATCAACATATAGTATTTTTCTTTGTAATAATGCTAAATTTGAAATTTTAATATATCAAATTATTTTACAATTAATTTAATTTATCTATTTATTTTTACTAAAATACAAATCAATTTACGTTTAAAAAATAAATTTCAACTTTTATTTGATAAAACTTTTTACCTGGTTTGCGGAGAGCAGTGAAAATTTTTTTTGGTAGTTTTCAGTTTCGGCAGATGGCCTAGTGGTGGCAGCTTAGGGTCTTCATCCAGAGGGTCTGGGTTCGATTCCCGATCGCGACTCTCCTTACCATCTATCCAGCTATGTAAGAATATTCTTCACTTGGGATGCAATACAGATAACTAAAAAAAAGTTTAGTTAAAATTAACTCTGAATCGAGCTCTATTCGTTGATCTAAAAATTTACAAGTACTTTAAAACACATGTGCTGCATGAATTTTTAAGATTATTCTTGCATTAAAAACGAAAAGAAAACGCTATTTAGAGTAATTTTCGATCTAAATTACGTTATTGTTGCATTTCAACACAACACTTCTGCACATTTAGTCTGTATTTCACAAATAGTGTATGCTTGATGCACAGATTTGATTGGTTAACCGTGGACGAACCATGAAAGGCGAGCGCATTCAGACTTGGCCAGGACATTCTTAGGACTTCTCTAATCAATTCAGAGATTATCGACATCCAAAAACAAAGAGTTCTTTGGGTAATTTTTTCGAGGCCAATCCTTTACAAGCACGTTGCCAACATCGTCCGAAAAGCATAAGAGGCTGAAAATGTGTCTAAAAGTGGGTAAAATAAAAGCAAGTGAAACTCACCGGGCCTCAAACACTTCTTGGAAATAGATTCTTGGCTATCTCTGAAAAGACTGGAAACTAAGATAAAATATTAAACGATCAAAATGGGCGTAAATTGAGGTGAAGTTGAAGATCTTTTGTCCTTAAATACTCCTAAGTTACATATTCAATCAGGGTAACAAATTAAAATTTAAATGTCAAAGATTGATGATGTCTTTCTTAATTTTATAAATAAATTCCACAATCATATTTTTTCTTTAACAGTCTAACGTTCCCAGTTTGGAAACATAAAAAACACCTTTAAAAAATCTGAAATTTAGTGTTTTTGAATTTTAGACATAATACTCGACTCATTAAACATCTCTTATTTTATTTTTTCTTTTTAAATATTTTTTCCTTGGTATCCCGTCTTTAAACGACTAATATCAATGTCTCTACGTATTGCATTATCACTTACTCAAAAACAGGATTACAGGGTGGTAGGCACAAACACCAAACTTAAAGTACTTTCTGACACTAGTACAGTTTGCAAATGACACTAATGGGATGGTGTTGTAAAAATTATTCAATAAAATAAATGGGAGGGGATTTCGCTGTAGTACATCAATTCATTTTCTATCTAAAATATTTGTTAAACTTTTTGAAATTTTGTATGTAACTTTAAGATCATTGTTTCTACCAGTATTCAAAATGGCAATCAAATGGCATACTTTTACCTTCAAAAAATTGATTCAAAACACACATAAGAATCCGCGCTCTCCACTTTGCAATCAACGCATTGGCAACACTTAAAAACTTTCATTTATGATCCAAGGCATGTGATGTAGTTAACTTAATTGCTAAGTGGAGAGAATATCTGGCTGAAGCTTGGATTTAAAACTTTATTTATACAGCAGAGCCATAAGTAGAAGCCTACATATAAAGTCAGCAGTACCTAACGCTGGCTTTTATGTGGGATGGCTGAAAGTACACTTGCTCATTGCTACTGCTCCGAAAGTGTAACAAAAATTCTATTAGATTACACTAATAACGGGGTAGTGTAATCTAGGGGCCAACAACTTATTTTTAAATATATATTAGTCTGTCTAGTGTCGATATACGTTTTTGTCCCCCCCCCCCATATTACCAGACCACTATAAGCATACATCTACTATCCTTTTGTCACTCTCGAAACTTTCTGGGTCTCCTTCTTTCAAATTTCTGTTCAAGTTAATCACCTCCTACACCAAAGCATCATTTACTGATATTCCAAAAATTTTAGGAATCTAAAGCATCTCGTAAATTCAAGATCACAAAGATAACAAAAAAATTTATTATTCAATTCACAAAAATTTGCACTGACACATTTCAAATCATGCAAGAGAATCGATCAATGCATGCATATATGTATATTGCAGCAAGCACGTCTAATGAAGAAAGAAACTTAAATATTTAAGAATTGAAAGATGTCCTATTATATATATATACACATATTACTATTTTGTAGAGGTTAAAATTATATCACAGAAAGAATGAAATAAGTATTATTTGTCTTTCTTTCAAAGTGGGATGAAAGGTGCCATTTTTTGGAAAAGATTCCTCACTTTCCCCAATTCTGTTTGCAAAGATCGTACTTAACGAGGGCTTGACGAAAGGATGTGAAATCGATGCTCTTAAGGCACTTGAAACTTCTAAAAACAATATGAAAAGATTTTAAAAGATGCAGGCCAGTTATGGAACACTTGGGGCCAAGATCTTCCGTCTAAAAAAATCAAAGCGTTACTTAGTCAACAATTTACTAGTGGCATATCTTACAAAATGTTTTTGCAAATTACCTGGTTTTATGAGTCGTAAATGTTGCTTTTATAGTTGAAGTTTGTAAATTGTAATTTCTATATTATTTTATGCGAAATAAGTGGAATATAAATATACGACGGCGTGGGGTGGCGAGATACATAATGTTTTCTACTCGCTGGCCTCAGTAGTACATACAAGGCGCTGAGTTCAACACTTGTTTAAGTTGGAAAAGTGTGGGTGAAAGTTGAGAGCATGAGGAGAAATTGTCTTGGTAAAAGTAAATTTATTTTATTGTGTAAACAAAAGTAGGGAGCAGAAAATTTGGTCCAGAAAATTTCCTATATGAAAAATAAATTTAGTATTTGATTTTACTACTTTTAAAATAGCATATCTTTGAAAGGATTGGGTTAGAAGAAATTCTTTACATGATCGTTAAGACAAATAAAATTTTGAGATTTATAGCTTTTCTTAGACTCACTCAAGCGTGATGATTAGTTACTGAACACTGTCTCTCCCTGTCCTAATGAGAAAGAGTAAAACAAAAATTTTTTGCCTCATCTCCCCTATTTATTCAATAATAGATCTCATTTGCCCGTATATTTCTGTAAAAACCGTGACTATTTGAAAATTTTCTGAAATTTGAATGTTATTGACTGCTGATTTATCGAACTGTCGTAAATTTGATGAATTTATCAAGCTCATGATAGCTATAAATCCTACTTTCACAGAAAATTTATTTAAGGAAGCAAGCAGTAATGAGAGAGTATCAAAATTGTTTCTATTCTTGGTTTTTTTGTTACACTCATTGCTGAAAAAGCAGTCTCACACAAATATGTTGACATGAATCATTTTGGTGGCTACCCCAGCCACAGGACATTCACTTGTAGCTACGGAAAGCACACTATCAAAGACTATTTTAAGAAGCCGTCGTCAACTGTCAAGATATTGAAAATCAAATTATGCTAACAGGAAGTGGAATGGCATCAAGAGGCTACAAGCACTTTTTTGGTGGATTCTGATACATCTAAGGGCAATTAATCAGGACATGAGCAAAGGAGTTCTCTTTGAGACCGTCTAAAACGTGTGAAGCCTACAAAGTTTGGGAGCAAAGAAAGATCCTTTCAGCCGTACAACTAAGAAAAATGGCCCTTCTCGTTGCACCAGTACGCCAGAGTGATGATATTTATATGTCTATACGCCTAGAAAGAAATCAGTCATCACAAATGTCAAGATTAAGAAGATAATGAAAATGACTATAAATTTCAGAGATGAAGATTCTGCGAGAAATCCTCAATATCCTAACGAAACTGATCAAAGAAGGTTTGAAAAAGTCAAATGTTGAGCTTTTGAAAAACTTCACCACAATTTCTCAAACTTCTTCATCAATGAAGACATGTTGTGCTGTTACAATGTTGAATCGGGCCTGTTTAATGCATTTGGAAATGCTAGTAATCCGAATAAGTGAATTCTTTTCATTGAAAACTCATCTAGAAGCATAAAAGCTGTGTTTCTACCGAGTGATAATGAGTATTCCTTTATTGCATTGGCTCATTCATTAATTTTTAAAACTACAACAGAGTCAAACTTCTACCAGAAGGTTTGAAATATAACGAGTAATGTAGAGGTGTTCAAAACTTCGAGTACTGACATTTTGATTGGATTTCAACGAAATTATGCTAATTTTGCGTTATCTTTCGGGATTGAAGAAAAAAGATGACTACTAAAGAAAACACTGGCCTCAAAGAACTGAGTTCTTAAGCCATTAGTGGATCTTTAACTGAGTCTAACAAAGGACATGGTTACAGCTTTTGATAAAAAGTCTTCTGCCTTCAAGACTTCTTTTCCAAGGTTCTCTGAGATGTGAGATTAGTTATTACATTCATTGGACCACACGGTGAAGTAAATCATGGAGTGTCTAGAATTTACAGAAAGCTAATTCATGTCGTAAGCCATAAAAGAAAAGTAAAAAGGAATAATGCCGTTTTTCTATTGCTGCGTAATAAAAGAAATAGGAAAATAACACTTACTTGCCAATAACGTTCCATAGTCTAATAAGTAAAAGAATGAAAATGCTTACTGAACAATTCTTCAAATGATGGAATGAAAAGGGAAAAATAGAAGACAGTTTTGAGAAATTAATATACTTAGCAAAAAAGGAATGAAATTACAAAATCTTAGGTTTGTCATGAATGAAGATTTTCATTGGTATGCCAGATAAGCATCCCGGTAAAGATGACGATTGGCATTTATCAGCGTCAAATCATCAATCATATCAGATTCTGATTAGTACCATGACATATATTTAGAACTTAGAAAAAGAAAAAAATAAACACAAACCATGAAAATATTAAAACGGGTAACACATTTGCATCAGCAAGAAAGTGTGGCCTTGAATTTCATTTAGTAAAATTTTCATTATACTGTTTATTTTGTTTTAAACATCTTATGGATGCGTACTAAAATATGATTTTAGGTCTATTAATCCAGAACAAATCAATTTTTTCATTGGTTCTTGTGCTTTCAGATGCTTTTTCAATGAGATATCTGAATTTAATAGTGGAATAAAATTATCCATAATTGTACAACAACATTCATTATAAGTGATGATGAGGGTCAAAACAAATATTTCCCTTCCCTCTGTAAATGTATTCAATTAATGGAAAGATAGTTGAATGCCTAAAAAGACAGGTTGTATGTAAACTAAACACTAAATTAATATCCATACGCTGAAACAATAGAAAAGAAGGCAAAGAAAATATTACATAATTTCACTGAAGGAATAAAACCAGGGACAAAAGCCTGCCATTGTTTCAGCGAAACCAACTTTCAAAATTAGGTCCGGATCTGAAAATTGTGATGATCGGTAGAAGTCTGAAAATAAAATTAAGAAATCTTACAAAGTGAAATAAAAGTTGATTCATCCGATTACACGTGCTTCGCTGTAGTGTAAACTGGTCGAGCAGAGCATTGTATAGAAAAGGGTTTGGGTTCAACAAAGCCTGCACTCATCATAAAGTTATTTCAGTTCTTAGATCAAAAAGGATTATACGTAAGTGTTAGGAAGAGCATCTAGTTGGAAGATGACTTTGCCCCAGAAAGTCATAGAAATAGGCACAGCCGTATTTAATGGGCAGGGCAACCTAAAATGAAGTATCCATTTTTTATATTAGTTTATTATAATTGCTTATACTATAATCATACGAACTTGCAATTTCTTCTCTATTCTTTGACTTAACCCTCAAAGAGACTTTGATGCGTTAGAAAAAGTGACGAGGTAGCGCATACATCTTGAGAGCATAAGACATGATAAACTGCATTGCTACTTATATAGTAATGGTAGTTTATAAAGTAACACTTTATATTTGATGTAAAATTCAACGCATATACTTACACGTAGCTATTTGTCTAATACTTCTTTGAAAGATCGGATCGTCTTTCTATTCATTTTATGTTTATGAAGGCTAGCACATGGCGTAAAATTCTATAAATTGCAGATTGGTGTACATCAGTGGTTCTCAAACTTTTTCAAACCATCGCCTCTTTTAACATAACCTAATTTTTCACCGCCCCCTTCCTTTAATTTTAAATTATGTATCACTAATTGCAAAAATTTATTAAATCAAAAATTCCAGAAATGCATATTTTTCCATATTTACAATATATTGATTTCTCATAAAATGATTTCAATGGGAGGGATGAAAATGATGTTTTTGCACCAGTTCATTTACTCTGGGATCAAAGTTACTTAAATTAATTCTCAAATCACCTCCTTTTGCAATTTGAAGACGATTTCTTTGATTGGTTAAAAGTTTGGAAACTGCGCCACGTTCGGCCAAGTTAATTTAAATTCTATCCCATAAATTTGTATATCTATCAGGGATTTCTCTCTGTAACCAAAAATCAGCATACGATTTTTTGAAAAGAGGCTTTAACTCGAAGTCATTTTTCACCGCAATTAGCTCATCTTGAAGCAAAAAATTAGTTTCATTTGAGCAATCGTAAGTGAATGGATTTAAGACCCATTCAGGTATTTCCATATCTAGCAGGTCCTTGTATCTTGTGACCATATCCTCCCTTAGAGATTTCAAATGATCTCAATAATTCAAAAGGAAGAAATCATCTTCTGTAATATGAGAGTCATCAGTACTTAGTTTCAGACTTGGAAAGTTGACCAAATTTCCACGACCCATATTTGTTCTAAGAAAATACAATTTATCTATGAAATTACAGATTTTAGATTTCGCGTTGATGAGGGTTATATTATCACCTTATAATTGCACATTCAAATCATTGAATATGCAGAACAAATCCGTAAGATATGCGATGTCTTTTTTGCGTGACAAGAGACCATCACTCAAGTCGTTGCAATTAATTTGTTGTAAAAATTGGACGACAGTATCAAATAAGGAAAAAAAACGCTTCAGACAGTTTCCTCTGGAAAGCCATCTGACTTTAATATGTTGAAGAAGACGGTTGAATTCTTCATCATTGTCTGTACACATTTGACGCAACATTCGAGAATTCAGCGGGTGGTTCTTTTTTTTATTCACAGATTTAATGACAGTACTGAGTGAATCGAAGAGGCGAGAGCTCAAATTTTTAGCCACTAAATGCTGACGATGAATCACACAATGAATTGTAAAAATGTGTGGCACTCCTTTTTTCAAATAAGAAAGAAAACCTCTATGTTTTACCGTTAATGCGGGGGCGCCATCTGTAGCGAATGAATCATGTTTGTTAGTGGAATATCTCTTTCTTTGAAGAACTTTTCTACTGCCAAAAATAGAGGTGCCTCGGGTATCAGTTTCCAACTTTTTAGGAAATAGTAGTTCTTGAACTATTATATTATCTTTAATAAAACGTGCATAAGCCAAAAGCAGGGCGTCATTGCTTGGTAACGTGGACTCATTCATTTGCAAGCCAAATTTTTGTTTTTTAAGAATGTCACACGGCTTCTTCAATGTATTCGGCCATTTCGTCAATTCTTCTTCGAACAGTATCATCGCTGAGAGGAATTGATTTAATAATAGCACGAGGAGAAGTATAATGTGCAACGTTGCGCAAAACTTCTACAACTGGTAAAAGAAGCTGTTCTCCTATTGAATGTGATTTTCCTGATTTAGCGATTAATTTGGATATATTATAAGAACAAACAAGCCCATCCTCAGCTTTTTGTGTTTGGCTTGTCATAAGAGAAGCGATGTATTTTCTTTTTTTTCAGTTTATTTTTTAAAGCATGAAACATCTTTATTAACTTGGTTAGGATTAGGGTTTGCATAAGTATCGAAAATTAAAAACCGGTACCGATACCGAAAAAAACTTACAAAACCGGGAAATTCCGCTTCTAAACGGTTCCTTAAGGAGATATATAGACAGCAAAAAGATGCAATGAAATTGACGTTTTGATTTATTATAAACAGATGTAAACTTTTTCTTTCTATATCATTATCATTAAAATGGTTCTAGGAGAAAAGTGTGCAACAGAGAAAAAAAGAAAAAGAAACTCTTTTGTCGTTTGCACACTTTTCTCCGTTTACCATTAAAATGAGATGACAATGAAAATAAAGATTTTATATGAATGAAGTGCAGTAAAGTTTAATGCAAAGAATTGCATAGTGAAATAAATCAATTACAATGAAGTTATTCTCGGAACCGAGAATACTTTTCGGTTCCGAGACGGTTCCCAAATTTTTAGAACCGGGAGCAAACCCTACTTAGGATGCATTTTTTTGATATGCTCAGCCAACCTCGACGGCTTCATTAGAGAATTCTTTCTCACAAATGAGACACATCGGCTTTTGATCTTTATGAGGTGTCGTGATGAAGCCGAATTTTAAGTATTCAAAAGAGTACTGTCGGACTTTTTCTTTGGTGGATTCTGGGACATAATGATGGTTGATAAAAAAGATGTATTTTGTTGTGAACTACAATTTTGTTCTTGAGATAAAAATAATTTCACATAAAAACTCTAAAAAGGGTAAAAAAAAATTTTGAATGAAACTTATTTTGATTTTAAAGTATGTACAAAAATTATTTGAAAATTTCTAAAATTGCATGTAATAAGGAAAATTGGTTTTCCTCCATGGTTTTTATGTAGTTTTACGCAAAGTAAATAGTTGTGAATTTGTGGAGAAACTTTTAGATTTGTTGTACAACCAAGGATGCAACGTATTCAATTTTTTCAAATATATTTTCAACGAAGCAAATTATGCTTATCATTTATCAAATTTTAACTTTACACAAATTAGTAGGCCTTTTTTAGTTTTCAATAAAGAAAATTCATGTTACTTTATACTATGTGATAATTTTCAACATTATATAAATTGAACAAAATTTACGCGATTCTAAGTTTCATTTTTCTTTATGGTAATTTTCAAAACTGCCACAGAAAAAATGCCTCAGAAAAATTTATATCATTTCATATTTATACACAAAATATATTTTGAGGAGAAAAACATTGAAATACCTCCAAAGAACTAACCACTATGTGGTTAGAATACCACTATGGAAATATGTAAGAAATTTAGGATTTTTGCAGACATATTTTTTGAAAAATACATAAATTTTAGAGTGATATAAACGAACCAAAGTGCAAAAATCGATTTTTTGACATCTATTTCAGTTTGTAAACTATACATGCCCAAAGATAGAAAAAACTTAACTTTTTAAAAAAAAAAGACAAAAGTTACATTTTTATACTTCCTATAGAGCGGAGATTATGAAAAACGCCTTTTTTCAGTAGCTGATACTAAAATAAATTTTTTATTATTCAATTAACACAAAAATAGTGTGCACAGTAGTATAGTTCATGCAATAAGCTTTCATTTGGTCGATAAACGTGGTTGAAAACACCAAAAGTTATAAGGTCATAAAATAATTGACTAAAGCTAAGTTTTGGCAACTAGAATTGTAGTGTGATGAGTGCGTGCTTACAAGGTTGGGTGAGACGCGCACGCATGCGAAGAGAAGCATTTACACCTGCACTGATGACTTCCTTCTTCACACACAGGAAGGATGCATAAGTCAATGGCATGAAAACAAACCATATACAGCGTGAGTGAGAATCCATATTAGAAAGATATAAGTTTAACACTAAAAATTTAATGAAATTTACCACTTTTTTAGCAAAAATTGAATGTTGTGCTGTGCTAAAAAATTTAAGTAAAAATTTTCGAAATTTTAACGTGATGTTAATTTTTTTGTCATACCACCTATGTGAAGTTTCAAAAAATTACGATCAAATTTGAGAAATCTATTGGCTTTCAAAGTTTTCTAACTTTAAATACTATACAGTTCGCTATTGCTTCTCGGCATAGGAAATGCTTCCGAAGCTTTGCCAAACTATCGATATTCATAGTTTGGCAAAGCTTCAGAAGCATTTCCTATGTTGTGAAGCGTGCCAAAGCTATATAGTATTTAACATTAAAAATTTACAATATTTCAAGCTGTTGTATCTTTTCGTGAGGTAAATGAAATTTCACCAAAATTGACACATATATAGAATTAATTAGGTTGTTACGAGTTTATATTATATGATTACAAAGCATGTTATTTTTTTTCTTTCAACGCCCCCTTTTTACGTTCAGCGCACCCCCCTCTCGGTATCGGGACATTTAGCCGAAAGACAATTGGCCGACAGACATCTGACCGAATGGATATTTAGCCGACGTACATTTGACCGAACAGACATTTCACCGAACGGACATTTGACAGAACAGACGATTGACCGAACAGAACAGACAATTGATCTTTCGGCCAAATGTCCAGAAATTTGTGAAAACGCTATTTATAACACAATTTTGTATATCCTTACGTGTCACCAATGAAATGTATTCGTCTACAGAGCACAAGTTTCACGCTTATAATTCGGACCTTCGTTCATCGAGTATTAAGCATCTATGTAATCAATCACTCTTGCTCACTCAGAACTAATTTGCTATATTTTTGTAGGTTATAAGAGTCTAACTAATTACTGACCCACAAAAAACTGTCCCACAATATTCCATTTTATGGTTGGATTTGAAAATATGCTATACTATACTAACATCGACTCTAAGACTAACAATATTCTAACTATGGTAAACCTAACTCTAAAACTAACAATATTCTAACAATGCTAAATCTAACTCTAAAACTAACAACATTGTAACTATACTAACACTAACAATATTCTAACTATTATTCTAACTATGCTAACACAAACGTTAAAACAATATTCTAACTATACTAACACCAACTCAAAGACTAACAATATTCTAACTATACTAAAACTAACTCTAACAATATTCTAACTATACTAACACTAACAATATACTAACTATGCTAACACTAACCAATAACCTAGACGACGTAATTTCTTTAATAATTTTCTTAGTAATTTCGGTAAATTTCTTCATAATTTTTGTTAATAATTTTCGAATCTTGCTAAATTCTTTCATTTTGTTGAACATCGCATACTCTAACTCTAACAATATTTTAACTATACTAAATGTTTATTCTAAATTCTAAAATCTATTCTAAATGTTTATTCGATCAAACTAACTATGCTAACACTAACGTTAAAACTAACAATATTCTAACTGTACTAACACCAACTCTAAGACTAACAATATTCTAACTATACTAAAACTAACTCTAACAATATTTTAACTATACTAAATGTTTATTCTAAATTCTAAAATCTATTCTAAATGTTTATTCGATCAAATGTCCGTTCGGTAAAATGTCCGTTTGGTGAAATGTCGGTTCGATCAAATGTCTGTTCGGCCAAATGTACGTCGGCTAAATGTCCATTCGGTCAGATGTCTGTCGGCCAAATGTTCGGACACGCCCCCCCCCCCCATTCACAACCAAGCCTCATAACGCCCCCTTTTACTCACTCAACGCCCCCAAGTGGGCGCAAGGGACCACTTTGAGAAACACTGATTTAAGCCGTCACAATTATATATTCAGCTGTTCTCTTTGCTAAATATGCCTTATGAGTTTATTTTTGCAGACGCATAGATAGCACTAAATATTTGAAATAAACGTGTAAAGCAACACTGTATAAAATTTAAGCGACCTAAAAGTATAGAAGCGTATATGCTTCGACATTATATAACATAGCACTGATTTAATGGGGTCTTCAAAATATCAGCAATTTATTAAAAGAATCGAATAAATTGATTTTTCATTTTCAAACAAAATTTTAGTCATAAAAGTTAGAATTAAAATTTTATATCAAAAGTTAGGCAAAATTTCGAGTAAATCTTGAAATATTTTACATTTTAAATGTTCATTAACTATTTTTAATCAGCATTTCAGAACCCTTATCCATTTTTACAGGAATCGGTAGAAAAAGTAAATTTTGCCGACACGCTTCCGATTGCAAATACTTGAAAAAAGCAGCATTCCTAGGATTCCAATTGATCGTTCCATCACCAGGTGCAATCTCTCAAATTTGCTGATTCTTAATAAATCCTTAATATTAAAATCACAAAAAAACTGTGCTCAACTAATCTTTGCAAGCATATACCCTAACGGCTGAAAGTGCTATGATATTCACACAACCAACCAAACAACCACCAAAATTGCAATGAAGAAGTCTTTTACCTCCAATTTTTTTGCTAATTTTTTCATGATCCTGCATTCCATCTTGAGAACCTTGATCCGATCCATTTGTCATTTGATCGCTTCTGCGAGCATTGCTGCCGTCAAGGCATATTCTTTTGCACGCATTCACTAGAAGATGTTTGCCATCTGCTGCATCCATAACAAAAATGTGAATGCTTGATCTTTCTTTACAACCATTTGTAGGAGCTTAAGGAGTACAAAAATTAGAACATGAGATGGAAGCGAAAAAATGAGGTGAAAATTTCATTCAAAATTATTAATTCTGATGATGATGATGATGATGATGATGATGATGATGATGATGATGATGATGATGATGATGATGTTGATGATGATGATGATGATGATGATGATGATGATGATGATGATGATGATGATGATGATGATGATGATGATGATGATGATGATGATGATGATGATGATGATGATGATGATGATGATGATGATGATGATGATGATGATGATAATGATGATCATAATATGGATGATGACAAATGTTATCATACTTTTGGGATTTAGCATCGATTTATTGGTCAATCCATCGTGGAAAATAAATTTGAATTGATCTTGGAAGATGTAGCCAAAATCTTTTGAAAATTTTGCTTTAAAAAAGTTTTTAAAAACTGCCAAATTCTTCTTAATAACTCCTAAATGTGAAAAGGAAGAAGCTATGCTTCTTTGTTTCTCGTAAAGGAAGAAGTTAAACCTGATGGATCATAAATGGAAACTTTGAAAATTTTAAAGAGAATACACCAAGAAATGATATTTGCCAAGTCAGTATAGTAAACATCACCTTCCAAAATGTCAATCAAGATGAGTGATATGTGAACAGGCAATTTAACACAGCTTTGAGCTACACCCACATCGCTATTGGTCAATGAAGCAACCAATGCATTCGAAGAATTCAAATTTTGTCTGTAGAAATACGCAAAGATAGAAGGAAGTGTCATACTCTCTAGTGCACCGATTAAATGTCAAATAACTTATAGAATGCGACAAAATCTCCAAGAAATTTTTTTTTAAATAAGTTGGTTAAATTAAAATGAATGTCTATTCACAAAATATCTAAAATTAAGGTATTTACTTTTGTAGGGATGAAAAAATGGAGACCAAGCCAAAGGCAATCGTTGTAAAACTTTGAAGATATGAGAAAAGTAGATAGGTTAGGTAGAGAAGGCCATTGTACACTAAGGCAAGGAGCATTTGTGAGTATGCTAAACACTTCAATAACTTCTATGCAAAAAGAAATGAGTTCGCGGTTATGACACATATGGCAAAAATTTGAAAACGGACGATGAAGTTGAAAGCCAAGGAACAAGTACCCAAATCGCAGTTGGCATAAATTTTCGTAACATGAACAAAAATCCAAAAATTGATGAATAAAGGATTCCAAAAGATAGTGTGATTTAGATATTAAATAGCAAGCAATTACGTGAATACGATAATGAAATTATATATATAATCCAGAGACGCACATCAAAAGCCAAGAGAAGGGGAACAGTAGGAACAAAAGCATTAGGGCCTCCAAAATGGTGTTTTGGAATTATGAGGAGGGCTGAAAAAACTTCAATTTACAAATAATAATAATTGAGCAGGTTAATTGAGAAATGATAATGAGTTCGCTAAAAATCTCTACTCCCTGTACGCAAAGGCAACGGAATTCGTTTATCCAGTTTGCATCAGTCTGATAGAAGGGGGATTCCAGCTAGTGTGTCCACTTTAAGGTCTTTTTTTCATTCCCCGGGGAACGAGGACCTCGTAATTTTTGAAAATTTCCCCGGGGATTCCCCGGGGAAGAAAAAGCGATTTTTTTACAGTAAAAACTGTTCAGAAAAGAAAATTTAAAAGTCTCATATAGGATTTTTATTGAAAAAAATTTAAATGCATAAAAGATTTATGTTTTAAAAAAATATCTAAGAAAAATTAGAGCGTTCAAAGTTTCATCATTCAAAACTGTTTTTTTTAATTTATAGTTAAAATTTTAAAAATTTCTCATTGAAACATTAAAAAATATATAGCTTAGCTTCAAAGTAAAAAAAATTGAAATAATCAGATTGAAGACTTAAAAAATTCTTTGTTAAACGATGCAAAAAAATAATTTCAAAAGTTTTATATCTATACTTCAATCAAAGTAAAACCTTAAGTTTTTTAGTTTTACTAAATTTTTTTTTTAAACTAGAGAAATTCAAAGACTTTCATACCAAAGAAGTAACATTTTTTTATCTGAATGAAAAATATATTTTGAAAATTATGATATAAACAAAAAAATTAAGTTTTTATGTTTGTGCGAATAATTATTTTTGTCAAGAAAACTAGTCAAAAGTTTTAACAAATTAACAAAATTCAAACAAAAATTCCCCGAGGAAATTTAAAAATTTTTTTCGAGGACGAGGATTTTGAAATTTCACGATTCCCCGGGGACTCGAGGACGAGGAATCCCGGGGTGGACACCCTAATTCCAGCCAATTAAATGCTAGGTCTTTAATTAAAAAAACCGTACAGATAAATGTGAAAGGGGTAACATTAAACATTCACAAATATGAAACCTAAGATCAAAATTTGGAGGATAAGTTATTTTGGAAAAAAAATACCAAATTTTTGAATTATAACATTCATTTTTCCATAATTTTTTTTTATTGTAAAAGAAATTATATTCTAGAAAATTGTGTTTTATAACTAGACGACGTCTCCTAGACAAAAAATGTCGTCGAATGGGTGTTTTTTTAAATATATTTAAGAAGGCATTAAATAGAAAAAGTTTGAGAAACACTCAGTCTTAACATCCAAATTGTTTACTTTCATTTTCTTCTTCCACCGAAAAACGTTAACGCGCTCATCATAACAATAATAATTCATCTTGGAAGTCATTTTAGAATTATTTTTATCTGTGACGCTCATAGTTGAAATTTTGGAGGCGAAAATTTTTCAAATGTTTTATCTGCAAAAAAATTTGATGTATATCAATACATCAAAAACTATTCATTTTTATAAAAGTTATATTTAAAAAATAGTTCGTAGAGTGATAGCAAAAATGACATTATTGTTATCATGAAGATGTCAATACTACAATCGTGAAGAGGAAAACTGAAATTTGAAGGAAAAAAAATTTTGATATATTTTTTTTAATTGTCACTACCGCGGAAGAATAATTGCCCAAAGCTTTCAAGCGTCTTCCAAAAATGACAACAAAATTTTCTGAATTCCTACTCCTCTCTTGTCTATTCTATTTCATTCTTAATTAAGCTTAATGTAAACGTTGCCCCCGCCCTATTAAGCTTAACGTCAACAATGAATGAGGACTTATATATAGCTCCTTCTTTTAGATGCGCACCATCTCCAACTTATGTGTAGAAAAGGGGTAAAGATATCAATTAACAATTAAAAAAAAATGAAAATTTTATTGAATGAAAAAAATCATTCATTCATTTTCATTGTTCCATTTATTCTTCCCAAAAAATGAAAATGTTTTATTGTGAAAAAAAATTAAAAAAACACATCCAAATTACATAACTATTCCTAGATAATTTCTATCAAAAATGTAAAACAGAACTAAAGTTAGAAAACTGTGTATTAGAATTTTTCATTCTTTTTAGCGTATA
>JAUIRK010000837.1:0-55938 GCA_030549495.1 Nectonema munidae
AAAAATTTTAGAACTGAAAAAAATTTTATAGAATAAGTAAATTTTAGATCTTATAAAGCAATAATTTTGAAAATAAAGCGCCTAAAATTGAACATAAAATGTAAATCTGATGCTGAAGTTGACCCATAAATTAAAGGAAAATTAAAATAAAATTCAAAAAGTAATATAATTTATTGGGCACAGGATTTAAAACGGTGAATTTTCGCCGACAGTCGGCTTTATCAAACCACTATACTAATGAGCAGAAGAACTCTTCTTCGCTAATCCTTCCAATTTTCAACTTCTAGCCTACTCATTAGTATAGTGGTTTGATAAAGCCGACTGTCGGCGAAAATTCACCGTTTTAAATCCTGTGCCCAATAAATTATATTACTTTTTGAATTTTATTTTAATTGAACATAAAAAATTCAAAATATCAAAAAACCTATTTATAAACAATTTGAAATTTATTTCATAAAATATCAAGGGTTATACAAAAAAAATAAAGCATTATAATTATATGTTGAACATGATAAAAAATTAGCAAAATCACAAATTAGAATGGCAAAAAGAACAAATGGATAAGGTGTGTTTTTTGCACATAAATTTTTTACAATTTGAACACCTCCTTGTGCCTCGTGTTCTAGGTCTGCATTCTTGAATTGAACAGTATCCCCTGCCCGAACTACTTTCCGCCGTGTCAATTTGCGGAGAAAAACCATAGTAAAAAAGAAGGTTTTTGATGGGTCTTGAAATCTGACTTATGTTAGCCCTAGTTCTCATAGAATTATAACCTAAATTTTTTGATAAAATTTTTAAAAAAAATTTTCTCCCTCCATGGCGAATGGGCAACGCATCGTTAGGGCAGTTGTGCTTGTAGATAACACTGGTCAACACAATATTTTTGGCAGGCAAAGTGAGACTGGTTTCTGGGGTTTTCAAGGGCGCTGAATCCGAATCTGACATTTGTTTTTTCAAGTTGGCTCTAGTTTTGGAGATATCACAGGGGGGTCGTTCGTCTGAAATCACCCATTCGCGACCATAACTAAACGTACAAAAAACGGCTAAATAGTGCAAAAATGTCAGATATTGATTTTTATGATAATCTAAAACCACAAAGACAGTGTAAAATCTCAATCTAACAAGTTAAGTTAGATATAACATCATTTCATTTATCCTATAATAACTGAACACTTTTCATAGATTTCGAGAATATACAAAAAATTTGCTAAAAATTTACTGAATTTTAATGCAAAGCATTTATTATACACTAGATTCTTAGTTACAATGAACACACAAAACAATATTTTATTCACAAAAGTGAAATTGACGTTTATACGATTTTCGCTTGTGAGCAACTTTCGGACAGTCTCTCAAAAGGTTCCAGCAGTAGTCTGCCATCATGTGCTCATCCCATTTGCCTTGATACCTCTCTTCCATTGTTTTGATGTCTTGATGGAATCTCTCTCCTTGCTCCTCACTGTAATCACCAAGATTACCAGGAAATCTGTCGAGGTGGCTAAACAAGAAATGAACTTTAATGCTCACATTTGCCCCTAGTTTTTCGTATGCAGTAAGCATCTTACGGACCAATTGCTTGTAATTATCAGCTTTGTGATTTCCCAAAAAGTTTGTCACTACATCTGTGAAGGACACCCAAGCATTTAACTCAACCCTGTTCATATGATTAGTGAAGTCAGAATCCCTCATGAGCGTTCGAATCTGAGGTCCATCGAAGATGCCACCTTTAGCTTTTTCGATGGAAAGACCTGGAAATTGCCTGCATATGTACTTGAAGCAATCCCCATCTTTGTTCAACGCCTTAACAAACTGCTTCATGAGCCCTAGTTTTATGTGCAATGGAGGGAAGATGATTCTATCCCTGGGTACCAAAGGCTCATTGATGACGTTGGCTGTGCCGACTTCGAGACTTTCTCGTTCTGGCCAGTTCTCCCTTCTCCAGTGCTGGTTTCTTGCTCTGCTATCCCACAAACAAAGAAAGCAGGGATACTTTGTGTACCCACTTTGCTGACCAAGCAGAAAATTCACCATTTTCAAGTCCACACAAATCAGCCATTTATGAGTGTTGTAATTTAGTTTTTCAAGAACAAATTGGATACCATCATACTCTTCTTTCATCTTGGTAGAATGGCCAATTGGTACAGGAGCAAACTTATTGCCATTATGCAAAAGTACAACTTTTAGACTTGATTTCGAGCTATCTATAAAGAGACGCCAATCTGCTGGGTCATATGACGAGATCCCCATGCAGTTAAGAAGTGCAGAAACGTCATTACAAAAGACCAGGTCATCTTCTTTAGAAAAGAAACGAAGCAAGCTGCCTTCCCTTGTCCTATAGTATGTTACTTTTGTGCCAGAATCAAGAATGTTTTTCTCTTGGAGTCGTGATGCAAGAACTTCAGACTGCTCCTTCGACAAACAAAGGTCTCGCACTAGGTCATTAAGTTCAGATTGATTGAAAAGCTGAGGGCCATTTGAGAGTTCTTCATAGTCACTACAGCTATCACCACTTGATATTGAAAGATCAGCTGGAATCTCTTCGGTTTCATCGATTTCAGGCAGACTGGTGAAAACAGGCACAGGTAGATCCTCAGAGTGCGCAACAGGACGGATAGCAGAATCCAGGCTCGGATACTGCCAATTTGCTTTCTTGTGCTTGTTAAACCCCGTCATATCATTGATACAGAAGTAGCAGTCATCAAAATGATTCTTGGGCTCTCTCCACACCATTGGTACAGCAAACTTCAACTTCAGCTTACCATTGGTCCAACCGCGGAGACTTTCTACACAGGTTTTGCACACCATATGTGGGGCCCAAGACTTATCTTGGTCACCTAGTTTCATATCGAAGTATGCTTTGTACGCCCTCTTGACAAAGTCTGTAATATTCCTCTTTTGTTGTGCCATCATATACTGTCCACAGATGTAACAAAAGACATCCGGTTCATATCTACAACGTCTTTTAGAAGAACTCATTTTCTCTCTGGAACTCATTTTCAACTCTGGAATAAAAAAGGAAAAGAATTAAAAAGAAAATTCTTAAATACTGTTTTAAAAACACTACATACATAATAATTATTATGTATTTTCTGATATTATTATTTACTGCTTCTATATTGAAGTATTTCAGGGAGAATTTTAGCAGTTTAGGCTTATTTGAGGCTATCAGTATCTTCTAAACTAGAGCCAATCAGACAAAACCAATGTTATATTCGTAATCAGCGACCTTCAAAACCCCAGAAAACACTCCTAGATGGTCTGCCAAAGAAAAAAAATAAAAATTTGTTGACCAGTGTAATCCATGTGTTGTAGGCAGCTATATCTAAATAATTAGAAAATGCGGCAACTGTCCATCGCCTACTTGTCTTATAACTAGTAAAATCTCTGGCCATTCGATTAAAACAATCCACCCCACTTTTGTATTTATTATAGGAAATTAGGCTTTCGGGTTTTCTTTTATTTGATGTGATAGTAACACTTCTACTATGCTGCGTAGATAAGACATAAACTGCTTTAAAATTCTTTCTAGCATGCTTTTCAGGTATATAAACACAAAGTGATGAAATATTGGAATATACAATTTTGCTCTCAGTTTCACTTAAATTTAACGTGCGTAAAAATTTAGGTTTTAAAATATACGGAACAAATCTACGTATAGGATTTACTGTCCCACAAATTGTCAAATTTTTGGAAAGAGCCCACTCCGCTAAAGCATGAGATGTAAAAAATCTGTCAAGATAAATACCACACCCTGATAGGAGATTGCTACTTTCTACTAGACGCTTACAGATTTCTAGACTTGAAAAATATTCCCGATCAATTAATCCTGAAACATAAATTTCGGGCTTCATAACATAAAATGTGTTAGAATCATTAAGATGGTAGAACTTTAAGCCATAATGGCCCGGCTTTTTAGGGTCGTACACTTTTAGAGAACACCCGCCACGAAATTTCACTAATTGCTCGTCTATAGTTACAGCATCAAGTGGTGTCCAAAATTTATGGCATTTTTCAAAAAAGTTATTATGAATACGCCTAATGGCTGCTAGTTTGTCTGAAGGCTCTCTAGTGGCGGCATCGTCAAAGCGTATAAAAATTTTGATGAATTGGAACATCCTTCTGCCGAGTGCAGCACGTAAGAAAGGATCTCCATCATTGGAAAAAAGGGCTTTAGTCGCAATTCTTTGGTCTTTTGATTGTCCCAAAAAAATTAGACAACCAAAATAGGCAAGCAAATCGCTTATAACAAACTTTTCATGACACGCTTTCAAATCCACCCACTTAGGGGACTCTTTCCTAGAATCATAGAGTTTCTTATATCTCACATAAAGATTTATAGAAAAATAAACTTACTTGTAATTATCATCTGCTTTTTTGTGAGTCATCTCGTATATATGAGAAACCAAAGGAGGGTCAAAAAACAAATCAAAAATTTTATCAATTTCCTTCAAGTTTTTTGCATCATCAGAAGGTCCATATGGACGTGAAGAGATATCTCTACAGTTTCTAGCTTGAGATCTACCTCTTGAAGATTGTTGAGGCTCCCAGAAGAACTGTGTTCCATCTGGAGCTTTAAGAGAAATATCTTCGGCGTCAAATACTTCTTCTAATTCCACTGCTTCTAGATTACTCTCACCTGTATAAATATCAGATGCTTCAGAATCTGAAATTGATGAAAATGATTCATTTTCTTCAGAAGAACTTGTTGTCAGAGGTGATGATGATGATGATAAAAATTCCATGCGAAATAAGAACAATAGAGAAAATTATTCAACAACAAATTGTTGGTAAAAGTTATGGATCAATGCATAGATAAGCTTTCATCAATAAATGATAAACATTGAATTCATGCGAAGATTACGGTCAGAAAATATCACAGATGAAGAAAAAAATCAATTATAAGAATGTGCACAGAATGAAGATGGAAAAAAGATAAACAACTTGCATTTATTGGTTTCGATATTTTACGTAACCTGATAGGAAAGTAGAGAAAGAGAGAAAAAATATGGGATAACGTATTATAAAGAGAAAAACACACACACACACACACACACACACACACACACACACACACACACACACACACACACACACACACACACACACACACACACACACACACACACACACACACACACACACACACACACACACACACACACACACACACACACACACACACACACACACACACACACACACACACACACACACACACACACACACACACACACACACACACACACACACACACACACACACACACACACACACACACACACACACACACACACACACACACACACACACACACACACACACACACACACACACACACACACACACACACACACACACACACACACACACACACACACACACACACACACACACACACACACACACACACACACACACACACACACACACACACACACACACGCGCGCGCGCATACAAACTAGCTAAGCTAGTATATATATAATACACTGACACACATATAACATACATATTTTGAAACTATAAATTTGGAGCAAAAACTATTCTTTTGTTCAAGATTGAATTTTTATAAATTTTTCAAATAAAATTTTTAAATTTTGATTTTGATAGGATATAAAAGTAATGAAGAAGAATAGTTTATTAAAAATTCTATAAAAATGCTATTGTACATAACAAAACAAAAACAGAATGGATAGAAAAAGGTGCTGAAAGGTCATTGAACCATAAGAAATATTTATAAAAAAAAGGGGAGAGGTGAAACCCCCCCCCGTCAATAACCTACAATTTATAATAAAAATGTATCAAAAAAATTTCAAAAAAAAGTAAAGATACGCTTCTAGATGTTTCAGGAACAGTCAAGAAAATCAAGTGGAATAATGCAATGATTTGAATTTAATTTGAGTTATAGAACAAGAGGAGGTCTTGAAAACCCCCTACCCTTCGTAAATAATAGAGTTGAAATATGTCATAATTCATCATTCAAATGTTAATAGTTTTGTAAATAGTATATTCTATATGAAAAAGCGTATGGGCTTTTTTCTCCATTACTGTGTCCTTCGTGTAACAGTAAAATCGTGTGTCCTGCGAAGGTTAATAGTACTACCCCCACAAGGCAGTGGTAATTTGAAATCAGAGTTATTTTCTCCTAGAGCAACTGCTGTCCAAAGCTATCGAGCTTGTTCTACCCGCAGCTGTAGGTTTAAGCGCCTGTAATTCGCTTTCGCCTCCAGATCTTTTAGTTTTAAACAACCCCGCCACGTGAAGACAGATCTGGAGACTTGCTCTTCAGAGGCTGTAAGAGACGCATGTGCCCTATGAGGTATTTTATAGGAGAATGAGAGCTGAACTTCATTTCCCACCTCGGCCTAAACAGCATTGGGATCAAATATTGAGTAATATTGATCAGTAATCAAATATTACTGTTTATTACTCATATAACAAAGCCATATGTAGAAGCCTACACATAAAGTGAGCAGCACCTAAGGGTGGCTTTTATGTAGGTTTGCTGAAAATACCCTCACTCATCGCTACTGCTCCGAAAGATTTTTTTCCTTTTTTAAAACTGATAGATTACGCTAATAACGAGATAGTGTAACCTAGAGGCTAACAACAGCAACAAGTATGAGGATATATATAAACTTGGTGTGAATATGATGAAATTAGTTCTTAATAAAATGACTCCAATACTCTTTAATTCTTGTCTTGCACATATAATTTATACTAGTTGGTTCAAAATCACTTGGGTCACTACTTTAGTAATTTTTGCCCCATTTCTATATATGTTATTTCTGAAATCTTTGAGAAAATTATTTCAACTCAGATTGAGACTTTGATTCGAATAGTCAATGTGGCTTAAAGAGCACTTTCATTCAATCTTAATCAATGAAGTTATTAATAATTTAGAGAAAAAAAGAATTGGTGTTTTCCTGGATATGAAGAGAGCCTTTGATAGTGTTGACTTTGTCAAATTAATTGGTAAATTGAAACGATATGGGTGTGATCAGACTGCATTGGCCTTCATTTCGTCTTATTTAAATGGTAGAAAGCAGTGTGTTATGATATTTTTAAATCTAACATATTTTCTAAATTTCTGTTTTATGCGCATGATGTAACTGTCTTGATTCCTTTTTCACTTATTCCTTTAACTAATTTATATAGTTCGGTTTTAGATAATTCTTGGTGTGAGGCAGTGGCGGATCCAGAAATTTCTTATAGGGGCCCGAAATCTATTTAAATTTTTTGCAATTTTGCTAAAAGTCTTCAGAGAATACGACAGCTGTATTATGTCTTTTAGAATCACAAATTACTTATGTTTTCATATTTTTAACATTATTTTGCCATAAATAAATTGCAAGCATTTATTTTTTATATATGTAAGGGTAATTTTCGAAGCCATTTTTCTTCAGTCCAAAATAAATTTACTTTTTTATGGATTGGTATTTTCATTTACATTTATAAATCCGCCACTGGAGGATAAACAGCTCTAAAACTAAAAGGATATATTTTTTAAAACTGAATGTAATAATAATGTTCAGTTTTTACTTTTGAATTTGTTAGCTCTTTTAGTCTAATTTTAAAGAGTAAACATCATTGGAACGATAATGTTTCTCATATATCTTCTAAGCTATGCGCTCAATTATTCCTATACTCAATCTTTGTAAAAGCAAAAGGAGTTCGTCGTTAGCTGCTATCTATGAATCTTCATTTCTTGGTCACATTTACCACAGCATAATTGACTGGGCATCTTCTCATCTCGATAAAATATTCAATCTCCAAAAAAGAGCTTTAAAAGTTTCCTTTAAAAATAGTGTTTAAAAGCCAACTCCCTCAAATTCGAAGCTTCTTCTCTATACAAATAAATTATTAAAAATTAATGACATTTATTCATCCAGTTTATCTGCCTTTACTTATAAATTTTTAAGTCATAAACTCCCTTGTGTATCTTACAATCCATTTCCTCCTAATATATGAGTGCTGATGTTCATTATCTGCGCTCAACTGGCAAGCTTGTTTTTCCTTTTTTCCTGCTCAAAATTGTAAAAGAAAGCAAAAGTATGGAAAGTTTCAAAGGTTTACAACAAAAACGTATTCATTTTAAATTTTATAACTATATATATATATATATATGTATGTATATTCATATTTTATTTTAGATATATTTTATATATTTGGGTCGTATCAAGCTGCTCTCATTAGCCTTTTAATGGTCCTGCTTACATTGAAATTGTTAGAAAATAAATTTTCTTCTTCTTTGAATAAAAATCAATAACGCAAAATTTAAATAATAGGATTACTATTTAATGACTATTTTATCATCGATTATATAATATATATATTATATTTTTGCCAATAATTCATAGCAATGATGACTTCTTTTCATTAGGATAAAATTCTTAAAGCTAAGCTGCAAGATTGAACAGGCTTATTTAGGTCCTTGCTCTAATTAGGGCATTACATCGGTGCGAATCCTTGGCCTACAATTCTCAAAAGCATGAGTAAGTTATTTTCTCTACTTTATTGTATTCATATTTTTGTCGACCAGATAAGAATCTACGTGAATTTATTTAAAGGTAGTATTTAAACTTTTCTTCTACTTGATTGTAATTAGCCAGACTGCTTTTATCCCATTTACAGTTTTCATACTTTTCTAAAATGTACATGTTGCATGACAAAATGATGACGGAACAATCCGTAGTAGACACTTTGTTACCGTACCATTATTAGGTCTCAGACAATTTTGTTTTCAACAATTTGCTTACTAGGACAACTTGGTTCTGCAAAAATATATGTATGTTTCTTAGTATGGGATAATGAAGAATAGGATATAGAAGCATTTCACAACACTCTGATTAAAAGCTACTCCGTTTCAACAAACATATATAGTTCATCTTGTCTATATATATTTCATTCAAACATTTCAACAAATGCAAAATACAACTGACAAAATTGAAACAAGGAGAAGAAGTTTTTCAAAGGAAAAAGTACAGAGATTGCAACATGGGTATTTTTGTAGCATCATGAAAAATAAAATAGTTTTTTTCTTCTTATTATAACTTCTTGAAAAATAAAATAACATGGGATCCTAGCACCACATTGTCATACCTCCTAGTACCAAATTGTCTGAGACTAAATTCTCTTGGCGCAAATAGTTCGGGAGTAAATTCTCTGGTACCACATTGTCCTAGCGCAGGAAAAAGTATATAATTTATGACTCCGAGATCTGCATGGGTAGCTTTTCTTCATTATAAATCAATCGATAAAAATATGTTTGCCGTAGCCGATACGAATCCCCAAGTATTCATTTTAATTAAAGCGTACTTTTTGAAATAAAAGCCGGAGATTAAAAAATCGATTTTAAAGGGGTTCTTAATCAAAATTCCCGAAAACTAAAATCCCTTAGTTTTCGGGAATTTCGACTAGATTCCTGTTAAAAGGGTAGAAGTTGGGTTCGCCATCTAATAAAAGCTAACATTCGGAATCGGATCAGAGGGCGTTTTTATGCATTAAAAAATTTTGTAAGCGTATGGAGTAATGACCTTTCTTTAGGCGAAGTCGGAAGCGAAGAACTGGTATTAAATGAATCAAGTATTTGGAGAATGAGTCCAATTTTTTTAAGTACTTGACGTTAAAGTTCAAGGCTATTCAGACAACTCAAAGTTTATTTCTGCCAATGATTGTGCACCTTCGAGAACCTCACTAATGCAGACCTCACGAACCTCACTAAGATCATGAAGACTATAAATACTGCAACAAACACAGTGAAGATACACACTTCTTCTTTTACTGTAAATAAACCTTCAATGTTTATTTCTGATATCATTTGAGGGCGGAGTCTGCATTTTGAAAGTTTAATATAAGAAAATTTTCCACAATAAATTTCTTTAGTTTTGCAATTAATTTGGCTTAATGAGCTCAATATTTTCATCAAATTCTCCCATAAAACTTATACGATATGTTTGAGACGTTGAAAAAAGATTTATTACTTTTTCTAAATAAGTCTCCTTAACTTGAGTTCTGCTATTTTGCTTTAGAATTACAACACACGCACCTTGTGTATACTTAAATTGGAGAATGTCCTTTCTCATCAATACTACAATTCCTTTTAATTTTTGAATTAAACGAATTCAGATATAAAACGTGCTCGGTTAGCTTTATTCGTTAAATCGAGCAAAAAAGACGTGTTTTGTAATAAAAGAAAATCATTGCATTTATCCTTGTTATTCTTTAGTAGAGGAGCATAGGCTGCGCTAGTTATTTGCAATTCGCCATGCACATGAATAATAATGATTGGATTCAAGGATAAAGAAATCCCGGCTTGTTTCACAAGATTCATTGATTTTGTCAAAAAGCTGAGGCAATATCTTTGATTGTTATAAAACGCAAAAACAACAATGTAAAATCGAGAAGTTTATTTTGGGTTTTTCTTTGAAACAAAAAAGTAGACTGGCTCTACAAAAATACCGATATCAAATAAATGGATGATTTTTTTCAAAGTAAATTGAATATCAAAAAAACTTTCTTTAAGTTGAAATAATGAGTTTAGAACAGTATAAATGGAGGCTTGAAATGAAAACAATACTTTGAAAACCAATATAAACCCTAGGAAAACTCTTGAGTTAGTATAGCGGTCATTTAATTTAATTTGGAATGCAGCAATATATGTAATGTATACTTAGAAAACCTTCCTAACTAGTTTCATGTCAAAAGAAGATGGCATTTTTTCTAAAAATAATTCAAAACACATATTCTTTACTCGTATCTTTTTCAACCAAATTTGGGATAATCAAAGGTATACAGAGGAGATCATTCGATTTTGTCACATTACATCAAAATTTGAAATTTTTATAAATTAAAAATATCCCTATAACCATCTTTATTTGTAGAAATTTAAGATGTTACATTATATATTTGAAAAAAAAAAAAATAAACATTAGAATAGAATGGTGTTGAGAAGTATTATATTCTTATTCGGCTTTTTCAACCAAATAGAAGTATAGGATGAGCAGTATACCATGTCAAATTTCATCCAAATTAAAAAATTCAATAACAAGCTCTTTCTATGACAAAAAGTCGTATATATTTTATTATTATTAATATTATTATTTATGATGTATAAATATATGGGGCTTCGACTGGACCAAATTTCATACCGGTATAACTATTGCATATGTGATTCGAGTTATTCAAAATTGCAAATATTTTCAATTTTTCATAAGATGTGTGAAATTTTATTGAAAATTTTGACTAGAAATGAGATTTTCAAATTTCATCGATTTTGTAAAGAAGATACCATTTAAATATTCGTAAATGTAGTTTGTAAATTACAGTTTCCAAGGAATAAAATATTTTTGCATGTGTAAATTGTCAATCCTTCCATTTTATCGCTTTTCAATGCAATATATAAATATATTAAATTGGACCAAACTAAATTAATGTGAGCTGCTAAGCTAGCAGTAGCGTTTTATTAGTTGGTTTAAGAGGATAAGATCCTTCACCACGAAGACGATGCATTGATTGCCAGGACTATTATTTTGAGAAAATCTTCTTTCCCAAACATCAAAAGCTCATAGAACCTTTACGAAATTTCACGCCATAACCGATGATATTCATTTCTTTCGCATAATCTTAATCCTTTATAATCCAAATATAGGCAAATGTTACTTTCAAAAACTTGAAGTGCCATTGTTCCCCCATTTTATATTATAGATTCATTTCTGAAATATAATGTAAATGTATTTTAAATGGAAATATATTTGTATTTATTGGATGGTGGTTGGACAGGAAATATATTTTATATTGTTATGTGTTATAAAAAAATTCCCCCCTCCCTGCAGAAATTTTTTGAGCTCTTTGGTTCAATTTTCTGAAACGCTATTAGCCCAGATACATATGGGAATCTGGTATGTTTACGGTATCATTACATATTATACGAAGTAAATCTTTTTTTGGTGATTCAATATGTAAATTTTGATTGACTTCCATGTTTTAATGAAAGAAATTTGTGATTTTTATTTTAAAAAAGTCCAGTTTTCTTTTGTTATTTTGTGAAATTTTTAAAGAAACAACAATAAAAGCTTGTAAATATTAAGCTTTAGAATGTTTTAAAATAAATAAAATAGCATATTCCTTTCCATAAAGCGAAATGAACAAAAAAGTGTATTATGAATCATAAAAATTTTGTGTTGTCATGAATAAAGATTTGCCCTGGTATGATTGGCTATTTACAAGCACAGATGACGACATGCATTTGTACTGATATAATTGCCAATCATACAAGATTCTCATATGTGCAATTAGATATTAGTGACAAAGACGAAAGCATCGAATTTAATAAATATACTTTGCGCGTTCGGATCCTATCTCTTCAGCGAAGACACAAAATTGTTTTTCTATCTATAAATATTTAGAAGATAACATTAAGGAATAAATGGATGAGAGAGAGAAAATCCACACTTTCAATCTTTCACAATGTTATGATATTCTGAAATTGGAAAAACATAACACTCAATTATTTTTTGTAATGAAGATCGTGCCTGTTCTTATTGTAGTTTCTCTCTTAATCACGATTCCTTCAATTCGGGTGTTTGCAAAATTGCAAAAAAACTTGGTGTACTTGATCTTATTGTTCATCTCCATTCTTATAATCATAATTAACATAAATTCCTTCGTGTATCCTGTTCTCAATGCACTTGGTAGGGAACACAAGCATCGTGTATTTTATTCTTTCGCTTGGAGCTTCTACTGCAACAAATTGGTGTATGTCTTTCAGTACTCAGCAAAGAACATAGCTGGCTACTTGATAGTTTTCCTCACCTGGCACAAGTACATGTTCTTTAACAAGACGCAACATTCTTTCCCCAGATCCAGATTCTATGCCTCGTTAGTGCTGGCTTCGGCTACGATATTCCTGCTCTATCTTCCTTCATACAAGTGGTTCAATGTTGAGGCTGTGATCTGCGCCCACCACACCTTCTATCTGGGAGTGGCGCAACAAGAAAGAAGCACCTTTTTCAAAGTTTACGAAGTCTTCCGAGAGATTGTGTGCCGTATTTTGCCTGCTTCAATAATGATTTACCTTTCTATCAAAAGCACATATCTGTACTCTGAATTTCTCAGAAGTCATACCATGAAAATCACTCCAGTTTCCAACACGAACATAAGAATGGCAAATAGTACATCATCATCATGGAATGGCAAAAAATCAAAAAATTCTAATAAAAGAACAAAAATTTTTATCATCACTCTAAGTTTGTCATATGCGATTTGCGTTTTTCCTCCAAGCATCGGTTCTATATACATTTCACTGTGTGAAGAAATACGTTCCAAATTCTATACATTTATGTACATTTATCAAGACTGCATTGAGTGCATGTTCTACTTATACTTCTTATATATTTATATATTTATAGACAAAAGCTATAGAAAAAAGTTGTTTCATATTTTAAAAATAAAATTATAAGTTTTATGAGAGTAAAAATTAAACATTATCAAGATTATTGTCGCTTTAAGGTTTTCCATTTTATGAATTTAATTTTACCAATCAAAAATGAAGTTTGCAAGCCTACGGGAAAATAAGTCCTTTATTGTGTGATGGGCAATAATGTAAAATTGTACAAATAAGTCATCTTTATATTTTCACCAGGGGTGCACATCCTCAAATATTTAGGGGGCAAACCTTTTTATAAAAGAATTTTTGTCCAATGAACACAAAATACTTATTACCAGGTTACACTTGTGCTCTCAGCTGTTAATCCCATTATAGCTGCGGATAATTGCGGGGATTTTATCAAGCCGAATTAACTTCTTTGTCATTTTAATCGCATCACTATCTTCTAGCTTATCAAGAGAACAAAATCACCATAGAGTCGAAGAGAAATCAAACTGATAATTCTTCATGTCAGCTATTATTATTAATATTATTATATCTCGATTTTTTCTTCTCTGATCATTTGAATAACACTTTGGGCTAGAACAAATTCTTCACGTGATCTGGAAAAGAAATAATTTGGAGATTTAAAGCTTTTCATAAGCGCATCCATCATGCATTTCTCTCAAAGTTGGATTTACAGGTATCATGAGTTTGAAAATTCATCAAATTTACCACAGTTCAATGAATCCGCAGCGATAGGACATTTCAAATTCTGAAAATTTTCAAATAGTTACGGTTTTTAACCAAAATAGACTGGCAAACAGGATTTAAAATTGAATGAATAAAACTGGAATTCTTGTAGACTTTTCTTTTTGTGGGTCACTACTCATCGCATGTAATTGCTTTTCACCCGTTAATGAAACCTATGGTCATAAATGCACTTTCAAATTTAAATGTTCTAGCACTAAAACAACTGCATGCGCAAGAAAAAGCCTTTCAATAAATATGCTATATTCTAAACATGTCAAGATTTTATACCCTAACTTTAAAAACGATCTCTTTTAAAATCTTTGCAGAACCGAATTCTTAGTTGAGCCGAGGCAGTATTCGGTGTTCTAAAGTCAAAAATATATGTCTTCTGAAGACGATATAAAAAGCATCGTATTGTAGAACGCATTCGTAATACAGTCGAACTCGTTTATCCAACACTCGATTATTCGACCACCCCACTATCCAATACAATATTGACTCTAACTAAGTTTTCCAATGTTTTTATCCCCCATTATTCTGAGATTCACACTCAGACACAGTCAATCAAACCAGATGCTCTCATTCCTGAGGTGTATAATTTGTTAATCCAACAGACCAATCATACAAAGGCATTTTTATGACACACGCATTTAATACTAGCAAAGCAAACTTTGGGTTATATACGATCCTAACTTTGAAAACATCTCTAACTAAAAAAAGCCTTTTAAAAGGCACGGGCTCTATGTGATCCCACGGCTTTTATAGTGTTATTTGAAAGTGAAAAGTCATTGAAACAATTATGACAAGAGAATAATACAACAGAAGATAGTGACAGTCCAGAGAGTGATGATGATGAAAGAACACCAAATACAACAGAAGATAATGAGACTCCAGAGAGTGATGATGTTGAAAGTACACCTCGTACTTATTCACCAACATCTAGACAGGGACTTTTCAGCGCCATGCAGTTCATCAAAAGCGATACTCAGTCATATGCTCGTCACTACAACAGAATATTCTTGCTCACAGATTTACTGCAGACATAATTCGGGAGTACCAGGACATTTGCCCGATCCACATATGGCCGAAGGACATTTGACCCAATAGACTATTTGTCATGTAACTTTTAGTAGATAAAATTATTCATCACAAAATTTGTGTATAGATATTAAAAATAATAAAAGAAAACAAAAATTATGCTGGAGATTTGTATAGAGTATAAGCTTCCAAAATTACTGGAAGTAAAACAACGTCTTCAAAAATTGTCAAATTATATGTATATTTTAGGTAAAATGTATGATATCACCCATGGTCGCCCACCCCTCCTCCGTCAATCTCCTATTTTTATACCTAATAGGGAAGACTAAATCGGTCCATAAATGGCACATAATTCACAAACATTTCTGAAAATCCTTTAATTACGTCTAGAAAACAATGATCGGTTGGCATTGAAATTTTTTGCTCAATAGCGATACTTTGCTAAATATCATTAAAAAAGAAACTTTATCTTTTAAACTATCTTCAGGAAAAAATGGACGCATTAATTCAATTTTCAATCGTATTGGTGCTGGCAAAAATATTTCAACATAATTTTTCAATTGATCTTCCTTTTAGAACACCATTCCCTCCACTGCACATGTGTAAGGTTTAGTAACACAATTTAACAGGTCCCTCCGTATGGAGTTATATAATATATGTATACCCCTTTAGCAGATTCTCAACAAAAATCAAATATTCTAACTGAATATATCTGTAGATAACTTCAAACACAAAATACAGGATCGGATCAAAGAAGAATTCTTTTACCCAAAGATTTACAAAAGAAATCGTTTTTACATATCTGGAGTAAAATGAGGTGAGACTTTAAAATGTCTTCCTTTGATTAGAGTATAGCATATCTAGCGATAGGGTTTTTGCTACGCATCCAATGTTTCAGTAATAGAACCTCTAAATATGAAAGGTAAATTGTGAACATCGGTTTCAATCAAGGATAAAAAGCAAAGAGGAGGGATAAAGCCTTTATTCTATCTGATGAGTACTGATCACCGTCTCTACATCTCTTAGTGGGAAAGTCTCAAACATATAAAATTAGAAGTAACCTGTTTTATTCATTCAACTTTAGATCCTGCGTTCCCGTACAATTTTCGTCAAAACCGTAATATTCTGAAAGTATTTTATACTGTAAAGTAAGAATATCTTTTATACTGAAGGAAAGTATTTTATACTATAAAATATTGCCTATTTTCTTTATTATGTTTGACCAAGAAACTCTACCTTTATCTAAAAAAGATTTTCCCTTCCATGAGATGGTTCTATTATTTAACTCAAAACATGAGCTTCTTCTTCTTCATCAGAAAAACTCTACTCATGAGAGCTTAAATTTGAACTGAAAGAAAGAACAAACAAATGATTTTACATCTCCGATTCAGAAATGTTGTATTCATCAGAAAAATGATTAGAATTTCAAAAGACAGTGTAGAACTAGTGGAAATATTTTATATGCGAATAATCTAGATTGGTGTAAAGAGGTAATTAAGCCAAAAATATTGAAGAAAGTTTAGAGACACATTAAACCAGAAAGACAATAGAAGGGTTAAATACTTTATATGCATAAAAATATTATTAAATGTTTCAGAGAAGTAATTCCAAGAAATAGTAAAAAAGTGGAATTTGAAAATCCAGTAGATAATATAAATGGAAGGAGATTCATTACTCTTTTTATAAACTTAAAGTCACATTGCACCCGTATATTTAGTTTACAAGTTTGTTTTATCAAATAAAATCAGAGTTTTTACAATTTTTATAAACTTAGTCATATTGCATCCTTATTTTCACTTTCCAAGTTTGTTTTATCAAATAAGAATCTATAACTCAGGAGCTGCTTCCTTTAATTTTATATCATCTCTTCCAAATACATAACATTACTACCAGTTTTCAGATACACAATATTATGACTTGTTTGTTTTTGTATGAAGTTCTTATTATATATCATCTTATTCAAATTCATGATATAAATTATTTAGGTTTATATGAAATTACAACCTCGGTCGAAATGTACACTCTTGCTTGATGCATACAGTATTTTAAGCTTTTCAAGGTTACCTATATAAACATATATCTATTCTATTTATTATTTCATTACACAAATCATTATTGAAATAACTAGACGGTCCTGTGTTTGTCTCTCGCTTCGCTCGAGACGTAGGATTCTAGGTCTCAAAAATCTAGGTCCACTTAAAGATCATTGGTAAAATTCTAGGTCCACTTAAATATCATTGGTAAAATTCTAGGTCCACTTAAATATCATTGGTAAAATTCTAGGTCCACTTAAAGATCATTGGTAAAATTCTAGGTCCACTTAAAGATCATTGGTAAAATTCTAGGTCCAGTTAAAGATCATTGGTAAAATTCTAGGTCCACTTAAAGATCATTGGTAAAATTCTAGGTCCAGTTAAAGATCATTAGTACTGTGATTCTAGGTCCTGTTAAAAATCATTGGTACTCCCGTGATTCTAGATCCTGTTAAAGATCATTGGTACCAACGTGATTCTAGGTTCCCTTAAATATCATTGGTAATGGGATTCTAGGTACACTCAAAAGATCATTGGTACCTGGATTATAGATACCATCAATAAACCCGTAAAGATCATTGGTACCCTGTAAAGATCATTGGTACCACTGTATAGATCATAGGTACCCGTAAAGATCATAGGTACCCGTAAAAAACATTGGTACCCCCGTAAAAATCATTGGTACCCGCCGAAAAGATCATTGGTACTCCCGTAAAAATCATTGGTACCCGCCGAAAAGATCATTGGTACCCGCCGAAAAGATAATTTGTAGCCCCGTAAAAATCATTTGTACCCCGTAAAGATCATTTGTACGCCCGTACATTGTTATTCCCCTTGAAAGATCATTAGTAGAAGTAAAGATCATTGGTACCCACAAAGATAAAATATATGAAAACTTAATACATAAAATATTAAAGACCATTACTTATTTAAAAATAAAGAAATAAATTAGATTATTATTAAAAATAAATTAAAGGAAATATTAAAAAATTACTATATAAAATCTAGAACAGCTTTAATTATATTTTAAAATAACGGATTAGCAAATTAGATTATCATTAAAAATAAATTAAAGCAGACAATATATGTAATCTATATAAAATCTTAACCAAAAGTAGATAGACCTATTTAATAAAAATAGATTTAAATCTATTTATACTTAAAAATTAAATTTTTAAATAGTTTGGAAAAATAAAATTTATAAACTAAATAATTTAGATTATAGAAATCTATTGAAAAATAATTTAGATTTTAAAGAAATGTATTAATAAAATTTTAGTTATTTAAAAAGTATCAATAGTAGGTATCAATTTATAGAAATCTAAAAAAAACTAAATTTATAAATTAAGAAAAACAACTTTAATAAAGAATCTTGTTTTATTAAAAATATAGATTTGAAATAGTAACATACAAATTTATTATCTTTCTTAGGAATAATAAATAAACCCATCAGCCATTAATTGAATTGGATATATTGAGAATGAAAATTTTTTTTAATGCAAATGAATTTTTTTGATTGGTTAAATTAAGTACATTATACACGTATATACAAAATATACAAATATATATGAATTTTTTTGAATAAAAACATTTATGGTAAAATAAAGTTAATATTGTTATTCAGAATGATAAGAGGATTCTAAAAATATATAAAACTTGTTTTTTTGGTGAATATATGTGAAGTCATAATTTTGAGGCAGTTTGAAAGGGTCTGAAAAATCGAAAATTAAAAAAATGGAAAATTCAAAATTTTTAAAGCGTATTCTGATAGAGTTTGATACGCTGATTCCGAATATGTAATTTGTTTGAAATTAATCGATTGATTTTTTAATTTTTTTTGGGGTCAAAGTTGGATTTTTTGTCATTTTTTCAAGTTCAAAGGCTAAAAAAAGTATTTAAAAATTTTTTAATTTAAAATATTTTTACATTTTCGTGATCAGTATAAAATTTCCTTTAAAATGTGGTATTAAAATAGAAAATTGGATACGTTTGAAATTTTTCGAAAATTTTGTAAGGGTCACCCCTTACAATTTTAAATAAAGATAAAAAAATATATTTTCAAATTTTTTCACCGTAGTATGTTTTAATATTAGGTATATTTTATGAATATGCAAAAAAAATAAAAAAAAAAATATGTAAATATTCATTTTACACACTAAAATATCGTGAAAAATAGGAAAATTGTGCACATTGTTTAAAGGCTTATAAAAATTTATTTTAATATTTTTTCAAAAAAGTTATAACTTGTAAAATGTAGGTAAAAGGATGTTCTTTAAGATGGGCTCATTTTGAAAATGAAAAATATTTTGAAAAAATGTTAAAAATTTGTTTCAAGTTTATTTTTACTTAAATTCGTTGATGACTTATGTATATAAAATAAAAAAAAGAGTCTTAAAAATTTTTTTTTAAAAAAAGTGAAATCAAAATCTTTAAATATAAAACATATAGCATGATTTAGTAAAAAAATAATGTAAAAAAGTTTTTTATTTTTGTAAAAATTGGATATAATAATCAGTTTTAAGTTAAATATTTTTGTGTATTCAATACGGCTAACTCCTTGCAGAAAAATTGAATAATGAAAATGTAAAATTTTTCCCAACTAAATTGTAGAGAAAAGAAAGCTCTATAAATATGAAAGAAAATTATTTAATTAAAATTGTAAATATTTTGTAAAAAAGAAATAAAACATCTTTTTTAGACCAATTTTTAACCCCAAAAATATAAAATTGAAAATAAAAAAACAAAAAAAATTTTTTTTTCAAAAATTTAAAGTTTTATGTTAAAATTCAAACTATTTTACACCTCTTAATGTAAAAATTAGAAATATAAATATATTATTTTCCAAATATTAGCCAATCAAAATTGTCCAAATTTAAATTTACGCAGACCGATTCTAAAAATTTTTAAAATAATAAAAAAAAAATTTTTTAACATTTATTTATTATTTCATATATTTAGAACACGATTATGTAATTTATTTTTAAAAAAAATATTTTTTTTTATATTTTTAACAAAATTTAAAAAAATCGAAAAATTTGTCAAAGTTACCTTGTTTGGAGTCATTTTGCCGAAAATTTTATGCAACAAATATAATTTTTTTTTACATCAACTTGTAGAGAAAGAGTTGGGCAAAAAAATAAAAGAGGATGTCATTTTTATTTTAGGGCTTCAATTTTTCGCAAAATTTGATCAAAATTTTCATGGGGAAAAATGGCGTCATTTTTTAACGCCAAAAAGTGAAAATTGGGAAAAAACATGTGAAAACTAAATATTTTTCAAAAATTTCAAATATTAGCATAAAATATCACTCATTCTGTATCCGTTCATAAAAAAATTAGAAAAAAATAATTTTTAGTTTTTTAGCAAATTTTGATCAAAAATGTTGAAATTCGGATTTTTGAGACGCAATTAACGAAAATTTAAAAAAATTTTATGAAATTTTTTTGACAATTAATATTCATACATATGTCTACTTTAATTGCATAAAAAAAAATTTTATAAAAAAAAGTCGTAATACGAAAATCGAAAAATTTGGTTTTCTGACTCGGGTCATTGACCTCAATTTGGGGTCACGTGACTATCACCATCAAACTCAGAATCCAAAATAAGGTAGGTGTGGATAAAAAAAAATGTCAAAACCCCCCTTCATCACACAAAAATTTTAGTTCAAAGTCGAAAAATGCGGAAAAATGTTATATATATATATATATATATATATGATTCGCTTACAATCTTTATATTATAGATTATAAAAATTTAATTATCTAATCTAAGTATTAACATAATTGGGAATATAAAAAAAATATTAAAGAGAAGACTGTAGAGTATACTTATCTTCCATAAAGATTTCCCTAAAAAAAAAAGGAACCAACCAGAAAAGCCACGTCAAACATGCGATACCTTTTGAAAAATGATAAATTTTATTGAAAGAATAATATTGCAACTTCTAAAGAAATGACTTGAAACCGTAGAGCGAGGTGGCATCGAAATTGATTTCTTCCCTATTTTCTTCACCGTGAAAGTATTGATGGAGATGTTCAAGGTCTATTGAATCTATTGGTTCTTCCATTTCATTTGTATTATGACCTTTAAAATATAAAAAATCACCACATAACTCAAAATCTTCATTGTTCTGTTCATTTGATTGAGTCAAGGAGACATCAATATTCCCAAGAAATAGGGAATAATTTTGAAAATCTTCTCTTCTATCCACGATCCCATGTTGGGAGAGGTGTTTCTGGAAGGCGCGGTTATAGGCAAAAACCCTGTTACAAAGTTTACAGCAGAAAGCTTTATATTTCCTTGCATTGGGTGTGTTGGTGTTTAGGGGTTGATGAAAGTTATAGAGGTGAGTTAGAAGGTGGTTTTTTTGTCGAAAACCTTTCGAGCATATGTCACACTTGAAAGGTGTGGTGTTGGTGTGAATTAAGAAATGCGTCTTTAAGGAGTACTGACTGAAAGCTGAGTACGAACAGATTGAACACTTGAAACACCTTTCGTTGATGTGAATTTCTTTGTGAATGCTGAGTGCAAATTTGTCAGGAAGAATGACAGGGCAGCGTGAACATTTAAAACCCAGGCCATCTTTAGAATTCGTATGCCATCTTTGATAGTGAGATCTAAGTTCATTTTTTCGAAAAGCCTGAAACGAGCAGAGAGTACAGTTGAAAGGTCCAACCGTTTTGTCTGAATGAGAAAAAAGATGCGATTTCAAACTGTTGGCTTGGTTAAAGCGACGTTGACACACCTCGCATACATATGGCTTTTCATCGTTATGAATGCGTAGATGTCTCTTCAACTTAAATTCATCTACACAAGTATAACTGCAGTGCGGACAAGAAAACGGTTTTTCGCCGGTATGGATCCTAAAATGTCTTGCTAGTTTGGGACGCTCGACACAAGTATAGTTGCATTCAGAACACTTGAATCGCTTATCAAAGGTGTGCTTGTATTTAGTATGGCGTATGGCAGCACCTTGAGACGTAAATCTCATTGCGCAGAACTTGCAAGCAAACGGCTTAGCTCCAGTATGCATGTTAAGATGATTTTGTAAAAAGCTTTGTTTCTTAAAAGATCTACTACAAATATTGCAAATAAACAACTTTTCCTGCAGATGAGCAGTGGTGTGGATCACCCACAAATTTTCACAACTCGTCTCATAGTTGCACTTTGTACAATAAAAATTTACATCCGAGATTCCTTTCTTCTTTAAAACTTTTTCTGCGTTTTTGTTCATCGCTAAGACTTTTCTTTTGCCATTTTCATCTTCAAGTATGACACTATTCAAATCTAATCTATCATTATTTTTGGCATTATTTGAAGGGGTTTCGTAGTCGCGAAGTTGACTCAAGATTAAAATAAAATTCATTTCTTCGGAATTGAATTGCTCATCACATTCTCCGTCACCTTTGACTGCCGCGACAATGGTAAACGTTTGAAAGTAATCTTCAGCAATCTTCACGTTAATGGATCGTGGTTCCAATAAGGTGTTCTTGTCCACGTCACTGCTGATCGCCAGTCCATTCATTATTTCTACAGCTTCTTCTTTGCTCAAATTTTCTGAATTCATGAGGACCATCACCAAAAGTTTAAGTCAAAAAATATAAAAAGGAAAAAAAGCTTCACGTTATCTAAATATTTAAATGAAAATATTAATCTGCAATGAAAATATCAAAAAAAGAGCAACTTGTAGGAAAGCAAAATAGATACAGTGAAACATCTTCAAACCAGTCCCTCATAAAACGGGCCACCCCTTTAAACCGGTTTTTCAAAGCCTTTGCTGCTAAATATCGAATTTACCGTACATCAACCACTTTTTTGAATGAATGTATACGTATATACTAACAATTTTACATCTTAATTCAGGCCATACTCCTCATCTAGGAAGCATGCAATTTATAAACATTGTAAAAAATTTATAATAATAATAATTAACCATAGATACAAATAGACACTCACCAGTGGCGGATCCAAAGGGGGGCCGCCGGGGCCAGCCCCCCCCCCCCCCTCCCATGAAAACATTTCAAAGTTACTCTGACAAATTTGCTAAGTTTTTTTATTATATTAGATTGAAAGTACTCATTATAATACGCATCTTCATTATCACATTAGTTTTTGCGAACGATCATCTCACAAACAAAGTGCACCAATGTGACAAAAAGCTGTCAAGTTGCATGATGAATTTATACATTTGTTATTTGTTCCTTCTCTGCTCTTTCTTCATATCATTTATATGTGTGTGTGATTTTCTTCACTCATATATGCTCGCTTTGCTTTCTTTTCTCTTGTTTGTTTCCGGACCAGATATTACGTATTCTTCAAAAAATTGTTATCCCCAAAATTGTTGTCATAATTTTCTACGAATTTTCTTGTGAATTGTAAGTGATCTCAGTTAGTACTTATGATTTTATTTTGACAATTGATATATTCAGAACATACAAATATTAATTAATTTTAAATAATTAATTTGTAACAGAGTTTATGAAATATATCGATTTTTACCAAATATTCATGCCACTACACCGTTAGAATTGAGCTGACCATAATAAGTTTCTTGTTTCATGTTTCACAGTTTGATTTCATTATAATCTTAATGCTTCTTTATATATTTGACAAATGTTTTATATATCTGCAAACGTTTTGCTAGATTGACAGGTCAAGATGGATATCTATATGAACACAACAAAGCACAATATCATGAATTAGCCAAAACTGCTGCTCACGATTTCCAATTAAGAATTTCTAACCCAGAACTCTCAGTTGATAATCAATTGAATTCTAACATAATGAAAGTTAAAAGAGAAAATCGAGAGATTATGAAGAGCATAATTGATATTGTTCTTTTGTCAGGGGTGTCCAAGACGTCGCCCGCGGTCGACTAGTCGACCATGAAGCTTTTGGAAGTAGACCTCAATTGAGTGATTCAGAATGGCGCTGTGACCTTGCCTTTTTTGTGATGTTACTGAAAAGTTGAATCAACTTAATACACACTTACAAGGCAAAGAAAAAACAATAATAGAAATGGTCAGCCATATAAAGTCATTTAAGGAGAAGTTAAATATACTAATGAAGCAGATAGGACGTTTCCATTTGAAGTATTTTTCAAATTTAGTTGATGAAAGAGACCATAAAAAAGTTTTGAGTGTTGATAAATACATTGAATATCTCCAATCACTCAAAAGAATTTGAAAAAAGATTCTAAACCTTCAATAAGCTCAAAGATATCACTAATTTTCTCTCAAACCCTTTTAAAGATGTCATCAACATTGAAATTTTAGCTAGTAAACTTGGTGATCTACGGATATCTAGTTTGGCTGATTTAGAACTTTTAAAAGAATTCTTCTAAAGAACTGAATTAGAAGTTTTATTATAGATTCCAAATAAAATCTAAACTTCAAAGAGAAATAAATTCATTTGTGAAACTAAAAATTTGAATGTAGTCTTTGGAGAATATCATGAAAACAAATCGTTCAAAAATCAGTACAATATATCTGACCGCAAACATACCACGATTTTAAAAAAGTCACAAATTAATCAAAAATGTTAAAAAAAACTTTTTATAACTACTTAAATAAAGAGTTAATTTTTTTCAGTTGGGCTGTCATATTTCAATCAATTTTTGACAAGTTTGATTGATTTTCAAAAAAAATAAACATGACCATCGTATTCAGCATACATGAAAACGGGTCCATATAAATAGAAAACTTTGTATAACCATTTAAACTAAAAGTTTCTTTTTTCAATTGAGATGTCATATATCAATCAATTTTTTGACAGGTTTGGCTTATTTTTAAAAAAAAAACAAACGTGACTATCGTGTTCAGCACACTTGAAAATGGGTATATATGTGTAAAAAAACTTAGTATAACCATTTAAACTAAAAGTTTCTTTTTTTAGTTAAGCTGTCATATATCAATCAATTTTTTGACAGGTTTGGTTGATTTTTAAAAAAAAATAAACGTGACCATCGTGTTCAGCACACTTGAAAATAGGTATATATGTGTAAAAAATTTTGTATACCCATTTAAACAAAAGTTTCTTTTTTTAGTTGAGCTGTCAAATATCAATCAATTTTTGACAAGTTTGATTGATTTTTATAAAAAATAAATGTCACGATCAGATTCGCAATCAATCATTTAGTAGGTTCACGCGAAAATTTTGCAAAAATTCAAAAAAAACCTAGGGGGGCTAAAATAGCCCCCTTCCCGTCACTGAGGAAATGAAAATAGACCGTCACTAATAGGGTTAAAACAAAACATAGATCCCAATTAACAAATGAAACTTACAGTCATGTTTGAGAATCGCCCTGACAAATTATGGCCCGAATTTTGAAAAACTCGCATAGAAAATGCAATGTCAGGTTTCATTTAAAAAACTTAATCTTCTATATTACTTATGATTTTGAAAATAAATCATTATTCCCTTATTTTAAAAAAAAACATAATTTTTTGTCTACTTGACTTCCAAAAAATTTATCATTTTTCACGACAACAAAAGTAGCCCGCAGAAAATTTTTAGAACAAAAAGTAGTCCCAAAGAGAAAAAAGTTTGGCCACCCCTGTTTTATGTTGTAGAATGGGTCTACCATTCACAGGACATAGAGATGATGGTCAATTAGATGCTCCAACTACAATCAACGAAATAACCGTAGAAGAAGGCTGTTTTCGCTCTATGATACAGTTGTATTCTTTATCTAACTCAAGTTTATTTAATCATCTTTCAAAATCAGCTTTGAATGCTTCTTACATTTCTAAATGTATACAAAATGAAATTATATCATGCATTGCAAAAGTAATTTGCAGGAAAATAGCTAATGAAGTTGAGAAAGCGGAGTTTTATTCTGTTATTGCAGATGAGACAACTGATTTTTCACATAGAAGCCAACTTTCAATAAGCGTAAGATATGTGAAAGATCACTTCATAGTAGAACGCTTCTTAGAATTCGTGAATCCAGAATCGTTATGTGGAAAAAGTCTTGCATGTGAAATGATCAATGTGTTGAAAAGAAGTGGTTTAGTTTGCGAAAACTTAGTTGGCCAAGGCTATGATGGTGCAGCAGCAATGAGTGGAGCTTTTAATGGAGTACAAGCAGAAGTACGGCGTATTTGTGGAAATCAAGCAATATATATGCACTGCGCTGCTCATTCTTTCAACCTTACTTTGATTAAAGCAAGTGAAGTTCCAGAAATTCGAAACACTTTTGGTATAGTTGGGAGTTTAGCGAAGTTTTTTAATTCAAGTTCTGTGAGAAGTAAAAAATTGCAAGAAGCTGTAAAGGAGTCGAAAAATGAAACTTCAAGATACAGACTGAAAGTTCCATGTCCAACTCGTTGGATTGAGAAACATGAATCTATTCACACTGCATACATCTTGTATTATGAAGTCATTGATACACTAGAGAAAATAAGCAAAGAAAAATCAACTTCTTCTTCAGACGCTAACTCTTTGCTCAACTCTCCAACTAAATCTGAGTTTGTTGTCGCATTAGTTATATTAAATGATGTAATGTATGTGACAAAAAAGATCTCTCTTTTTTTACAATCTAGTTCCAATGATATTTTTTCAGCTGTCAAACAAATTTCAATTATAAAACACCAGTTAGAAGAGTGGAGAAACAATGAAACACAATTTCGTAGAATTTTTGAAAAAGCTCAAAATTTATATGGAGAGGAACAATTGAGTATTCCAAGAAAAAAGAAGTAATATTCCAGCTTCCTCTCCATTAGAATTTTATCGACGTTCGATTTTCTTACCTTTTTTGGATACATTAGTACTGTTGTCTTCTTTGTGGTTTGTTACCAGAATTCGCTAAAAACGTTAAATTTGATGAAGTTAAAAGTGGATTGGATATTTATTTTGGAATAATAAAATGTAGTTTGGAGGAGTTAGAACTGGAGTTTCAAACATGGAAGCTTTTCTCCAAAACAGTTTCAGATGCTCCGCGCGATCCAATTACCGCTCTAGAAATTTGTGATAAAGCATTTTATCCAAACATTCACAAACTTCTACTTATTTATGCAACTTTACCAGTTTCATCATCAACAGCTGAGCGCACTTTTTCAGTACTCAAAAAATTGAAATCTTATCTGCGTTCAAATACAGGAGAAGATCGTTTGAATGGTTTGGCATTGGCTTATATTCATCGAGACATGAATCGTGAAGATATTGTGAAAGAAACACTTGAGCTTTTCTCTCTTAAAGAACGTAAAATGAAAATTTAATTTTCTATTTTTTTTATATTATAAGTAATTTGTTGGGAAACTCACTTTATTTTACCATCTTTCAAAAATTTTATTTTTCATGTAATGTAATTTAATTCTTTATAAAGTTTTTTCAGTACTTTTTAATAAAAAACTAAAGCGCACATCAGTTTGTTGAACATTATATTAGTTTTTATATTCACGCGTATAGTTTCATAACTCAAAATATAATTACAATATGAGCATAGCTGTTTTTCCATAATAGAGTTTTGATGGAAATCCTAATAATTATTGTGATATACTACAGTTGACGTACTTTTTAACTTCAAAAAAATTTCAAATAAAAGTTTGGCCTCCCTTCATATAATTTCTGGATCCGCCACTGACACTCACACGCTAGAGTTGTGTAATAGATTGACAGTTATTGCAAACATTATTTCTTCATATTTGAAACGATCACGTTCACACATACACATATGCTAAATAATTACTATACTACAAATGACACATCATGATCACTCGATTGGATAAATCAACGGTTGAATAAATTAACGTTAGCAAATTTGCTAATAAAATTTAGTTTTATTTAGTAAATTTTTAGTTTCAAATTAAATTAATTCCTTTTAACTAATTATTAATTTCGATTTTCTCACAAGTTTCGCTCAAAAAAGGTTCTCGTCAAGAGTTAAGTTAAATTTATCAAAGACAACGATACAGTTCCTAAACTGTCACAAAAAGACTTTGCGAAAAAATATAAAATTGATAAGTCTACTGTAGAAGACATATTTCGTAAAAAAACATACCTAGAGAAATATGAAACTAACGCAAATCTGAAGAAACAAAGATTTGACACAAACTGTAAGTTTTTTGACATCAACAATATTAGTTTTGCAATGCTCGCACAAAGAATATACCAATCTCTAGATTGATTATTCAAGAAAAAGCACTTAAATTTGCAACTGAACTCAAACTATATGAATTTAAAGCATCAAATGTCCAGTTGGACAGATGGCATACTCGTTATTCTGTGAATGTAAAAGTATGTGGAGAAACTATCAGTGGAAATACAGAGACGGTAGTAAATGATTTTAAGAATCGTCTTAAGGAAATTGCTAAAGACCGCGCCAGATCAAAAGGCCCGAAACCAAAACGCCCGAAAAACAAAACTCACAAGAAAGAATACAAACATAAATCAGAAAGTATAAAATTTTCAAAAATGAATAGTTTTAATAGTTTATAAGATTTTGATATACTATTAAAAGTTTTTCTAGACTACTGTTTGAAACTTTTTTTAAAGTTTTTTCCAAGTTTTTATATAAATTTGTTAAAACTCACCTACAACTAAAAATTGTTTACTTAGTGAAAAAATAGGGGCTATTTTTAAGCTACCTATGGCAAGATGCATGGTCAAAACGTCCGAAAATCAAAACGTCTGAAAACTAAAACGTCGAACTAAGACATACAAATATTGAATTGAACATCTATAATATATTTTGGTTTCGGGAATTTTGACTATGAACCGATAAAGACTACTCACCATTTGATATCTTCAACTGTGATGAGACTGTTATTTTTCGGTCTTTACCAGATAAGACTCTTTCGGCTAAAAATGAGTACACGTGCTGAGGGAAAAAGGCTAAAGAATACGGACTGTGATGTTGGCATGCACATTAACAGGAAAAAAACTTACGCCATTAGAATAGGACAATGTTATTTTGAATGCTTTAGTTAGCTTATCGTGTTTTTATTTTTTAAACAAAGCATCTAACCCACATTGCTTTAAAAATGTTAATAAAATTAATTTACCTGTCATCTACCAAGCAAATAAAAAAGCATAGATGACGGCAAGTTTATTTATAGAGTGGATACGCATTGTAAACGATGTTTCTTGATAATGCTGCATCTCACACATGTTAATCTCAAGTTTTTACCATCCAACACTATATCTGTACTTCAATGTACTTCTCTTTTCACTAAAATTGAGAATGTAAGCTCAGGTACAGAAATTTGTCGATAAATTTCTGTTTTTGTTTCGTTTCATTGGATAAGTAGAGTTCGGAACAATGTGAAAGAAACCACCATTAAAAATGCTTTGTTTCAGTTGTATTTTTATTTTTAAACTTAGCCAATTTAGAAATGAATAAGGAGGTTAATGATAATAATGATGAATCTCAAGTTAATCAACTAGGTAAAGAGCTTGATATAGAAAACCTTGATGTATACTTTGATGATGAACTGTCAACTGAAACTGACTCAAATGAATGGGAAAAAATCTTATTGCGAAGTATTTGCAAGAGGAAGGAGATCTTGAAAATGATGGGGATGATTCAAATGATCTGTTACAAAAAAACTAAAATTATTTCTCTTGAAGAAACTACTAAAGTCAAGATCATTTTGCACAAACCCACTCTATTATCCCAGACTTACAAGAACTAATTGTTCAGAAACGTGTCACAACCATAGAAAGGTTTTTAAAACGTTAACATTTGTATTAGTACTTTTGTTATAATAAAATTTTCTCATCTTTTTCAGTTTTACATTAAATTAATCATAAAATAAGATAGATATAACTTTGGATTGTGCAATCATATATTCTATACTTACTTATATAGAATAAAACAAATGTTGACAGATAAGAGTAATTACCAACAATATTTTCACTAAATAGGCCACCACTATAAACCGCTCATTTTTCTTTGTCCCATCAATGGCCGGTTTGGAGAAGTTTCACAAAAATAAAAATTTTATAAAATTTAAATCCAAAGTTCTCTAAAATTCTTATCAAATAACTTAGTATGCACATATTTTTCAGCTCAATGAAAACAAAGTAGATTTGAGCGCAATATGTGGACAAATTTCATGTACGAAAAAATATATATAATCCAGTCTCACAAAAAAATCCCATAATCCTAGAGTACAATTTTATCGGAAAAATATGTAGAAAAAAGGTATAAAGAAGAAATTATTGCAGTAAACAAAATGGATGAAAATAAATTTTCATAAAAAATATTTTACTTTAAACTAAAATTGCTCTATTAGTTCACATATATTAGCAAATTAAAATGGAAATCTAGTCTTTAATAAATGAGACCAAATAAAATGTGGTATACACAGAAATCCTCGTTGAACAAATTAACATCCTCGCTTAGCGACACTTGTTAGAATGCGCTACTGAGAAATGGTGAATGGCATAGAACAAACATTTAGTGTCTTGCAGTGTGAATTTAATGTGTCAAGCAAAGAATCATCGATGCATTATTTTTAATTTTAATGAATATACACTATTCTTGTTTTTCATGGTGAAAATAATTGTTCATTGATATTTTTTGTTTTATTTTCCATGGTGAATGCCTCTTAGCCAAAATAATTGTTAAAGTATTGCTCATTACTAAATTATATATAAATATTTTAGTGAGGTCGTGTTCATATAAAACTTAAATTATTCAAGTCCAAAGAAAATCCATTTCGCCTCACAAACATACAAAAATTTCAGACAGGATCTAGTTGTTTCGTTCATCAGCCTAACCATAAGGTAATAGATATATTATATTATTATTTATAAAGTGCGCCACAAAATGCTGAACTGAGCTTTTTGGTGAAGTGAAACTACAAAATAGATTTTAGTAGAGTTGGAAATATAAATCTTTTAGCTTAAATCTAAATAGATAAGGATTTTTAGATCTGAATTGTCCCAGTACAAAACTATGAAGACTTTTAGATGAAAATGGAAAAATTAAAAAAAGATGATCATTTACGATATTTAGGAAATTATTATGAGAAAAAACAATTTGATACTAAAGATACCTTCATAAAATTTTTATATCTTAAAAGGTCTTCATTTTTTCAATAGAAATAGTTCGGAAGTATTGTTTGGAAATCAAGGATATTTTTTATAAATTCTTTATAAAAAAGGATTTTTGATCTAAGTAAATTTATATTTAACATTTAAATTAAAATAATTTAGATGAAACTTTTTAATTTTTTTGGCTCAAATAAAAACAAAGAACTTAATTCTAATGCTTTGAATTAATCGCAAGTGACTTATGTCGGAGCCAATAAAATTAATAAGTTTTTAATTTTTGAAAATATATTTTATACATTTGAGATCATTAGAAATTTATGTTAGATGATTTATTATTAGTCAAACTTTTGTGATAAAGTCCTCTATACAAAAAAAGTAATTGTACAAAATTGCCTGAACCATATCCCTTAAATTTTCGTAACTTTCATAAAATCGCTAGCTTCATCTTGTGATACCATTTTCATGGTAGTTGAATGACGTTCTCATGTCAAAACTGACAGTCAAAAAATAGCATTTTCAACAAAAATTTGATATTATATGTGGTAACCTTATGTCTATATATTTGATACTCCATTGAAAATTTATATTTATATACAGTTTTGAACGCATAACACTTATATATATTTAATTTTATCAATAAACATGGATTCATTTTAGAAAATGCCAATGCAAATTTTGATTGATCATAAATATATATGTAATAAAATATTCATTCAAATTTTACATAAAAGTTAGGTTTTTATACAAAATCGAAAATACTGGTTTCATTTTTGGACTCAGTTTTTGCATTTAAGATTTTAAAATACCTATAACTCAATTAAATTTGTGGTTTACGACTAAAAAATGTCTCCAAAAAAAATTTGACTAACAAAACTGTCATAGAAGCCAATATATGAATATTTAGTCACTAACTAGATAATTTCAAATTTAAATTAAATTTAACCATATTTTTCCTTTTGCATGAAAGACTTTTAGATGAAGGTGGACAATTTTTGTAATTGAACAATCAACATCACTAATGATTTCACCAGAAAAAAACTTGTGAACTGGGATTCGTTGACAAATATTCATGTTGATAAATATATACTGATAAAAAAGCATGAGATAAAGATTCTTTATTCAGAATCCTTTGAGACAAAATTCTTTTTTTTAATCAGAATGCTTTGAGAATGAACAAAATTACATACTGTAAAAAAGATAAAAGAAATTACGTAGACTAATAGCCAATAACGAAATTATAGCTGAAACAATGGAGGTCACATCGAGATACCTAATTTACCGACAAATTAAATATTTTGAGTGATTAAACACCAAAAGTTGGTTTATTATAAATTAAGTTAGCAGATAAATAATGCAAGTAGAATTTAATTTGAAGTTTATATATTAGATATTGATGTTAATAAATCGAAATGACTTCATTATTCACTTTGGAGTAAAACAAAAAATTAAAATTTGTATAAACCTCAAAAACCAAATATATATAGATTAGGGTTATGACTAAAAATTGGTTTGGTCTAAAATGTTATACCTACACAATTTTAGATGAATATTTTAACTAAAATGATAAGTGTACTTAAATTTTTTGATTTCTGATTAAAAAGTTTCCCCAATCAAATCAAAATTGAGATCTTAATTTCAAAAAACACTGTTTTTTTGTTTATCAAAAAGGGTGAGACTTCTTACCCAAATATACCCAAATACACCTAAACAGATGAAAATCTAATATAAAATTATAAATTTGATATTGAATCAAATATTCAAATATACCATCAATTAAAACATTATTTAATTTTTATAAACTATTTGAATGATTTTCAATTCGAATTTAGACAAAAACTATTCAACAGAAGCTTTCCATCCGTGTTTAATACAAAAAATGGTTGAAATTTTAGAAAATAAGGATGAAGCATTAATTTTCTTTTTTGATCTTTCGAAGGCCTTTTAATAGAGTTAACCATTTGTCTATCATAAAAAACTTACATAATTGTAAATTGGGTAAAAAGTCTTTAATGTTTTTGTTCTCATATTTTGGAGATAGAAAACAAAAGGTGAAAGTGAATGAAGTCTTTTCTGATGCTTTAGCTCTTAAAATGGAGTCCAACAAGGATCCATTTTGGGGCTCATACTTTTTAATATATCAATTAATAATATATTTTCATTTTCGGAATTCTTTAAATTTCTCTTGTTTGCAGATGATATTTGTACATATGTTTCTCTATCCAAATTGAAAAATTCTGAAATCCTTGATATTACTTTAACTAATCAATTGAATTCATTTTATGAATGGTGTTACAACAACAATTTTCTTTTAAATATTGCATGTTAATTTCTAAAAAAAATATATAAAAAATATGACTTTTAAAATTTAACAGGAATTAAAGATTACATTGACAAACTTTCTTTAAATCTAAGTCGGGTTATAGGTGTTCTTTTTCACAAAAGATACATGTTCCCTTTACAAATCAGACTTTTAATTTATAAACAGTTGTTTTTTCTTATATCAATTAGAGCATTGTAAACTTGTTTCCTCATAGTAAAAAGCGCATTGAAGTTCTTAATGGACGTGCTTTGCGACTCATTTTTAACTTGTACAAATTATTAAAACTAGGCGACATCTTTTAGCAAAGAGTTGCAGTATGTCTTTTCAAAAATTTTAATGGATGCCTGAATAATGTTTTTGGAAGTCTGATAAATTACAATTCTTTGCCGGTTTAGAATACTAGAAACTCAACTCAACTGATAAGAATAGATTACAAACTCAAAGGTCAAATATTTCTATTTAAAAAAAATCTAAGGAATTTTACTCAAACTTTGAGCATTTGTTTGAAAATTTACCTTTATCATTACAATCGTTTAAAAAAATTACCAAAAACGACTTTTTGCTATCATATAGTGTATGAACCTTATTCTTCAATTTTATATTTGTAAACTTTTGAAACTTTACAAATAGTATTAAATTTCTTTTAATTTATTTATTATATAAAAAATCTAACTGCGGCCATTATTTGGCTTTTGATTTTTTATAACTCGACTCAAATTTGTAGTATCTGTGGTTAACCCAAAATAATTTTTTGTAAAAATTTATAGTATTTGTATTTCATTTGGATGTGTTTTTCCCTAAAATAAAGCTCTCTCTCTCTCTCTCAAAAGTTTGAAGAAAGTTGATAATTTCATAGACTAATATTATAAACTAATTCCACTGACTTTCTTGAATATTTTTTAATGGATGAATAAATTTTTGGTTGAGTAGATCAACTCATTATATCTAAAGCGTTGTGCTTGATCTCCATTTGTGAATTTAAAGGTAAAATATCACCTCAGATAAGATTTTTCAATACTATTGGATTAGCTCTCAAAATACAAAAAATAGACTCATATAATTTTAATATATCCAGGTACTCTTATACTACTTCCTAAACTACTCTTATATTACTTCCATTTTCTCTTCCAGTGAAAATGATGAAGTTTTCGATCTGGAGTTAGAATCAAAATCTTAAAGTAGTAGTGGTAGTAAAAATTCAGGTATTAATTCCTCCACAGAATGTAATGCTAATTCTAGTTTAATTTTTACTTTACTTACTTTTAGGACAAATTTTAAATTAAGAAATTGAAAAATGAATTTAGAAATATAAAACTTATTTTATTTATTTTATAAAAATTCCCTATGAATATTTCATGTTAAATAAGATCTTTATATAATAAATGATATAGAAAATTAAATATTTTTATTTCCGTTTTGTTCCATAATTGGGGCACTTTTAAAACCGACCCCGATATTTACACACAAATATTTTTTCTTTATTCTGTATGTTTTTTATCTTACAAACTTTTTTCACTAAATTTTATCATACTCATATATTTCTTAAAAATTTTTTTTATAAATATTACTTGGGTTGTATTAAATCGAAATTTCTAATTAAGAAATTAGACGAAGATAGATCAGGGTTTTTTTTTGTTTTAAAACTTAATCTTTTACTTAATTTTTAACGGTTAGTGAATAACTATGGATAATATTTACCCTTCATATGATATAACCTCAAATTTGATGACTTATCTATTTAGGATTTTAAATTTATATTTGTTTTCATCAGAATTTTTTGTAATTCTTTGAAAATATATGATTTTTATATTGTATAACCATGGGTAATTTTGCCTTTAATATTGACAAATAATTACTTCTATTAACGTTTCTTTATTATGCACAAGCTCTTGGTTTTTTTTACACACATATAGTATAGATAGTTTCTTAATGATAAATACTTATAAGTTACATTATGAAAGTGTAAATTCATTATTCATTTATCTATTTTGTCCTTTTAAGTGTAAACTTATTTCTTTAAGTATACATGTCTCCTTCTAAGCGATCTAGAAAGGATGATGCTATGAACAAGATTTATCAATCTATCTTTGCTTATAGTGATAACGAAGAAGATACAATCAAGAACTTGAGTGATACAGAAAGTAGTGCTGATTTTGAAGAAAGTAGTTCAAATGTCCAATCAATATTACTTCCATTTTCTCTTCCAGTGAAAATGAAGTTTTCGATCTTGAGTTCGCATCAAAATTTTAAAGTAGTAGCGGTAGTAAAAATCCATGTATTAATTTCTCTACAGAATGTAATGCTAATTCTAGTTTAATTTTTCGATCTTCTGATGGAAGATGAAGAGCTCTTCTAATGGCGATAGGCAGAGATCTGAAAATATTTTTAAAAATGAACCTTTCAAAATTACTCCTAAAAAAGAAAGCGAAGCCCTTTTACTATTTTGTAAACGATTGATTAGAATTTCTACTTTCTTCACGAATTAATATGCTTGAAGAGAAATTAATTGTCATTATTTTGAATCCAAAGAAGATTTATTAAAAATAAAAGTAAAGGTAGGCCGAAAATTACTTGGAAAAATGTGGTTGAAAAAAATCTGAGAGAACTAAAAGTTGGACAAATGCAAAACAGAATAATGGAGAAAAAAGCTGAATAAATTGTTTCATCCATAATTGTAATCTCCGGCTAGACCATAGATTGCTGGGACAATAGCTCTATAATAATCTATTTATAATAGATTATTATAAATCCAATAGAAGAAAAAATGGAATCCAGTTGATGAAGTAGAAATGGAAGCTTTTTTTATTTGCTTATACTCGGGGGAGCATATAAGGACCATTATAGCTCTGCCATAGATCTTTGCTCAAATAAGCATGGACAGCCAATTTTAAGAGCTGCCATGTCTTGAAAAAGATTTTGAGATAGAAAGTTTTTTACGTTTGACGAAAAAGCCAGAATAGACAAAGAAGATACATTGGCCTTCATAAAATTTTAAGCGAAAGAATTTTCAAGTTGTTCAGAGAATATGTAATTCCACCTCCTTACTTGACTATTGACGAAGAACTGGTAGAGTTTAATAGTAATTCTGTTTTCAAACTATATATTTCTTCAAAACGAGGAAAGTTTGGAATCAATGTGTTTTTACTAGCAAGCAGTATGGGTGAGTATGTCTTCAATGGCCTAATTTATATTGGCGCAAAAACTTATAAGAGAATTTTTTCAAATTTGCTCAAATAAAACCGCGGCTATTGTTTTTAACTTATGGAACCTTTCATAAAAGCCAGAAGAAACTTAACCGATGACAATTTTTTGTCATCTTGCTGATGAGCTTCTCCAAAGAAATAAACATGCTCGAACAATAAAAAAATAAAAGATGCATTCCTTCTAAATATATAGCTACTATAAAAGCTAAAAGAGGAAAATGCCATTATTTTTTCAATGAAAAATAGTATTTTGTTATTTTTATGATAAGTCATTTTCTATTTTGTTGATAGACTCCTTTGATACATTTGCTTACCATAAAAATAAAGGAAATCAAGTCAAGTTTTATTTTATAACGAAACCAATAGCGTTGTGGACATCATTGACCAAAGGCAGGGCTTTTACTTGAAAACGGAAATGTAGAAGATGGCCTTTTACTTTTCTTTGCAATCTTATTGATTTTTCTTGTATAAATGATGTTTACATTTATAACAGGATTAATTCTGCTCAATTATCCCACTACACTCTTTTTTTTATATAAATTTTAGCTATCAGCTTATTGATCATCACAAAAAAGAGAATGGAAAATCCAAAAAGTTTAGAAAAAGAAGTAGTCACTTCTTTAAATCTTTGTGACTTCTTCTGAAAAAAAGAGATTTAGCCTTTAGGTTCTGAAACATTGAAAAAAGCTAAAAGATGATAAGTCTGTAAGAGGGACAGGAAGTCTAATCAGTGTGTGTCGTATACAAAAAAGTAATCTGTTTCGAGCATTCATATAAAATATGTGAAAGTTACTGTGAATAATTTTTTATTTATTCATTTGTTTTGCTTTATAATAAAATTTTTCTAGTTGATCAATTTTTTCAATTCAGAAAATTGAATTGATATGTATTAGATCTTATATTAATATTTATTATACATCATTTATATTTATTATAATATATATATAAAAGAATTAAACTAGCAAAAGGCGAAATATACACAACAAATTTTCCATTATTATTAATTTTTCTTGCTTTGAATAAAAACATATCAGGGTTTTTAGGCACAAAGTTAATGGGTAAAAAATACCCATGGTTGTACTTTAATATAAAATTCTTACGAGATACACTAACCCTTAAAGCAATAACAGCAAACTTTTATCTGGGGGTCACTCACAATTGATGTCAACCAAAGACTCGGAGGGGGGGGTGTGGATAAGTTGGCAAATGAAGAATTTGAAAACTAAATAAATAGTCAAAAGTTGACATTGTGGGGGGGGGGGGGTGGTTAAAATTAAGAAAAGAAAGGTTTACTTCATTTGTAAATATCCCCATTAACCGTGTTAAATGAATATATAAACAGAATTATAGAATACCATATATTATTTTTTCTCACATTCAAGGATCTTCTGAAAACTTAATTGGGAAAATGCATTTCTAGCCTCTATTGTGAAGGGGCCGTCTTACGGCTAGTTTTTGCTCCGAAAATTTTGTTACGTTTAGGATTCACTATTTTTATTGTTATTGAGTGAATAAAAATTTCTATGCTTGGCGAGTTTTAAAACATTATTTTGTTTCATTTATCTTTTAAATATTTTTTCTCCTAAAATAATAATTAGAAATTTTTGTTCTCTTTTTTTACCAGTATCGTGTATTTTATTATCAGGTGATATGAAGAGATATTCAGCCTGAATATTCTTTTTGGCTACAAATTCGTTGTCGGCTCGTAGTCTCTACGTCATATTATAATTTACACTATGTAATTCCCTTTGGATCCTTTCTTGGTAGCTCTTTTTTCATTAGAAATTTATATTCTTCAATGTGTGTTCCAAAAAAATTTTTATAAGGATAAAATGACTTTTTTCCTCTCTCAAAGCATTCTGATTAAAGAATCTTCTTGATTATCTTAGACTTTTTTGTATCGTGTATTTTATTATCAGCCCTGAATATTTGTCAACCAATCTTAGTTCATAGGTTTTTTTTTCTGATGAATCATTCGTGATGTTCATTGTTCAATTACAAAAAGGTGTCCACGTTCTTCATCTAAAAGACTCTCTCTTTCATGCAAAAGAAAAAGATGAACAAATTCAATTTAAATTTAAAATTATCTTGATAGTGACTAAATTCTCACATATTGGCATTTGTGCCATTTTTGATAACTCTAACCTGTTCTAAATTTTCAGATTTCCTTACCCATCTTAGTTAGATAATAATTGTAATTCTAGATAATAAGCTATAACTTTAAAGATTTTTTATTTGTAAAAGAGGAACTACTTTTTCACATCGAACATTTTATTGAAATTTTCAGACATTTTAAAACCTCTAAATGCAAAAACTAATTTCCGAAATAAAACTAGCATGGTTGATTTACTATAAAAACATATATTTCATGTAAAATTAGAGAGAATATTTTTGGAGATAGTTTTCAGACGTAAATCGCAAATTTGTTTGACACTGACAGATATTTCAAAACCACTAAATGCGAAAACTGAGTCCAGAAATGAAACCAACTTGATCTATTTGTTATAAAAACATATTTCATGTAAAATTTGAATCAATATTTTTGGAAACAAAATTTAGAACTAAACCACAAATTTGATTGATACTTATAGGTATTTTCAAATCCTAAATGCAAAAATTGAGTCCATAAATGAAACTAGCATGGCTGATTTGGTATAAGAATATATATTTCATATAAAATTTGAGATATTTTTGAAAAAGTTTTCAGATTTAAACCACATATATTTTATTAGCGTTTGCCGATATTTTCAAATTTTAAAAGCAAAAACTGAGTCCAGAAATGAAACTAGCATGTTTGATTTGGTATAAACATATATTTCATTTAAAATTAGAGAGAGAAATTTGTGGAGATAGTTTTCAGACGTAAACCCCAAATTTGATTTACACTGACAGATATTTTAAAACCTCTAAATGAAAAAACTGATTTCATAAATAAAACTAGCATGGTTGATTTTGTAGCATGGTTGAGAGTGTAGCATATGAAGTTTTAGAGACATATTACTTCAATAGCATGGTAATGATCTAACATTTCATTTAACAACTTGGACATAGTTATAGTTCTCTGAGCGATGCTTCCCCAAAAAGTTATGACAAACTTTTTTAAAAGACTCAAAGGCGAGTTTTTCTTTTCTACCAATATGTTTAATAAAAGTTTCATCAAATAAAATTTTGCGAATTTGAGGACCTATAAAAATGCCTTCTTTGATTTTAACCTGGCTTAGAGAGGGAAACTTTTTTGTCAAATATTCAAATGCAGAGGATTGCTTGTCTAACGCTTTGAGAAACTGCTTGAACAAACCAAGTTTTATATGCAAACGGAAGAACAATTTTTCCCTTTTTAAGAAAGGTTTGTTTACGATATTGTTTTTCCCTCAACTTCATATCGGGTTGGTCAATCCCTACATACATACTGTTCTTTTCTATCTTTGGTCGTTTGACCTGAAGTCTAATTATCTTTCGTGTATGTTTCACCATCTGCTATGACAGTCAACTTATTTTCTAGCAAAAGGTCTTTAAAGCTTAACCTTCTCGACATCAGCGTAAGAGTTACTTTTAATAGACGTTGAAGAGAATAAGCGATCACAAACTTTAGAGTTATGACAATGGCTTCGGAGCCGCCTCAAAATTGTGTTTCTCCGGCTCCGACGTTTTATATATTATTATAATTTATATTTAAATTCTTCATTATTTATATACAGTTTAACTTGCTTAATCGGGAACTTGAAAAAACTGAATATGAACATGAACTAAAACTGATTATTTATATTTCAAGGTTATATATGTAACAATTGTGCTTTTGATACATCACGAATTATACGCTTGGAGCCTCCTCCGGCTCCGAATCTCTGCTTATGACAATCATAATTTATTCTTGAAAGAATTGCTTTTAGGTTTTCATAGGATACCTTCATTGTCTTACTATAAGCTATAGGAACAGAAGGATAAAAGTTAGCATTGTGTAGCTATTAGTATTAAGGAATTTATATAATAACTTGTGGTAATAATTGTGTCCAATAAAAGCCGCCTTTTTTGAAAAAATCAACCCCGAACTTTTTCAATTTTTGACGATGGGATAGTATCGATAAATTCTTTGTGAAAACTCATGCAGATCTAAATTCTTATTTACTCTAAAAATTCGGCTGTGGCCATACTCCAAAGAGCAATTTTTCGGCCTTTGACCTCCGAAAAAGCTTAGCAGAAACTGGGGATGTGCTGATTCCAATTCTAATTGTAGTATTGAAATGATAATTAATTATATATTATTTTAATAGTTAAAATTTACAAACAGCTTTTTTCCGACTTCTGGAGCAAAGTGTTTTTTTACGGAGTAAATACGTTATCTCCAAATCATTACTCAAAATCAGAATATAATTTGTTATTAGTTAATAGCAAAATACATATACTTGCTGTAAAATCTTGTTAAGAAAATTGTTAAATCATATAAAATTTAGAAAAAGATCCAAAAAGAATACACTTGATATTTTGCTTTTAAAAAGTTTTATTTACTCGAATAGAACTGTGCTTTTTCGACTAGTAAAAAATTTAATGAAGTTCTGAATGAGATCAGGTGTGCGCGCTAAAGGCAGATAATATATATGCAGTTTTGAAACTGAGAACGCATCTTCACCATTTGTTGCAACAAATAATGGTCTCTCTTTTTGTAAAGATATTTAAGCTCCTCAAAAGGGAGTCGGGTTGAGCCCCTCCTGATATTTGTTTTAGCCCCATGGAAATTAATTGAGATGTATAAATTTTTACGCTTTCTATTAGTCCACCCGCCCCCTTGAATCAGCTGTGCCCTATCTGTTAGGAGTATGTTGACGAGCCTGTCCATATTTCTATGAATTACATAGCACTCATTTGCCCTGAAAAATGGCTAATTTACACCGGGATTTGCGCGATTTCATATATTTATATAATTTCAGAATTTTTTAGAGTGTATTCAAGATGTCGAATATTCTACTGTTTGAATATCACACTCTTAATATTCCATATTTAAAACTAAATAAAGAGTACAAAAGCGCGCAAAAGTCCTTTGACAAGGAGTTGATTTACTTCAAAGCAATAGGGAGTGATAAGACGAAGCTGTTGAAGAACATGTCGAAGAGAGAAGCTTACCTCCTTATGATAAGTAAGCTGAATTCTTTGCAAAAGCGAATAAACACTTTCTACGCGCTGCAAGACTTGAAGGAATTACGCTTGAGAGTGGAACATGTGAAAAACGGCTCACTTCTTACAAACTCCTCCAAGAATGGCGACATGCTGAAAAAGGAGTTGTGGTTGCGGCGACGCCTTGATCGCATAATGGTGGATTACCTGTTGCACGAAGGTTTGTACAAAACGGCAAAGATCTTGGCTGATATAACAGGTGTGCACTCTCTAGCGTCCTTTAAGTTGTACTCGGTTAAGCAGAGTATTGAAGACTCGCTTAAAAATGGCGAAACCATGGCTGCCATTCAATGGTGCTCGGAGAATAAAAGTAAGCTAAAAAAGATCGAAAGTTCTTTAGAGTTTGAACTCAGGAGGCAAGATTTCATAAATCTGATTAGCCAGCACAAGTATATGGATGCAATAAAGCATGCGAGAAAGTATTTTCCTACCGTTGAAAACAAAAATGAACCCTATATTACTGAAGTTATGGGCTTGCTCGCCTTCCCCGCAAATACACAAATTGATCCATATAGGCATTTATTTTCGCTAAAAAGGCGTCTACAGTTGATGAAAATCTTTTCAGACGACTTCTTCAAGCTGCATGCATTAGATAAAACTCCAGTTTTAATCATGCTCTTCCATTTGGGTCTTGCAGCTCTCAAAACTTCACATTGTGAGCGTAACGAAAATACCGAATGTCCTATCTGCAATGATACCTTCAACTTTATAGCTCAAATACTTCCTCACTCTCATCGAACGCAATCTCGCTTGGTATGCCGCATATCTGGAAATGTTTTGGATGAGAATAACCCACCTCTAATGCTTCCAAATAATTATGTTTACGGAACGAATGCTCTAAGCTCCATGGCCATTGCAAATTCAAACAAAGTCAAGTGTCCACGAACGATGCAAGAGTTCGACTTCAATGACGTGAAAAAAGTTTACATTATGTAATGTTTATCTATTATTATTACTCTTGACCGCCATATTTAAGCATAACAACTCATTTAATTTCAAATAAAATTCATTAATCATCTGTTAAAAGTGTAGGGTGGAAACTAAATTTGAAGATTCAAACTGGAATATACATTGCTAAATATGCTATAACTGAAAATAAAATTGTTTTGCTTCTTTTTACCAATACTTCTCTGGAATTATGTTTTGTTTGAATAGTGTTTAAAAATAACATGATTTTAAAGTCATTGTTTTTTTTCATTAAAAAACAGGTAAACAGTAATCAAAATATTGATTAAAGTTTTTGTTATTTTTTTGAAGGGGTTATTTTTGGAAACAAAACTTTTTTCGAAGGGAAAAATGGAAATTTAGGTATAAAAAGGCTCGAAAAATGTCGATTCGACATGAACGTGTCCTAGGGGTTAAAACAACTCTTACTTATAGAAAATTATTGGAGTTTTGGGGGGCGAAGGTCATTTTGGCCCCCTCCCCCGAAAACACATTGGGAGGAGGGGCGGTCGCCCGCGGGTGTGCGTTTTATTTCATTTCATAGTCGTAATATTTCGGTAAACTGAGGGCTTATCGAAGTTTTTTATTTTAACTGATAAACTTGATATAGAAATATTAATTTCTCAACCCAGTATTTAATTTTATTCCATCGTAGTTTACGACTTAACTTTTTAGAATGATATAATAGCAATTTTTATTGCATTATAAAAAAAAATTTATCTTGAAAAATGTATATTCGTGAATTTGTTTTTGAACTACTTTAGGGCAATTTCACGATAGATGGATATAACAGACCTATCGTAATTGTTAGGGACAACTTTTATTGCGGTTCTAGTACCACTATTACAACTATATAAGTAGGTAACAACTAGAATAAGTATGGTAACAGCGTGACGTTAAAATGAACATGAGTTTTTTGGTAATTAGAAACTTAAGAAACTCTGTGAATTTAAAGCAACCTATACAATCTTACCATATTGAATCCATTTATTAGATAATGTGAATGTCTCAGTGAATTTTTTGTTAGATATAATGATGATTAATATGTCATATACGAATTTACATACGGTAATTGTAAGCAAAGACTACTGTGATTGAATATGGATAAATCTTTTAAAACTTCGAGAGGTTGGACCAGACAACCCCTCAAATTTTTAGTCACTATCTTCCGAACCTTCAAGTAGACTAATAACCTCCTATAATTTTATTCATTATAATCAATTACATATTACCGAATTTTTCGGACTCTAAGACACACCCTAATTTTTTGCAAGGAAATTTAGAAGAAAAATAAAATGCCACATATGAAATTTTACTAAAATAGAAAGACAAATATACATAATTAATTTTCATTAAAACCTTCAAAATAAGCACTTGTCACAGTCACTAGAATTTAAATCAATTTATTTCATCAAATGAAATATCATTTTCATTTACTTCTCTTCAAAAAGCGTGTCATCTGCCGTACCATCCATTGAATTACTGATTCTACATTTCTTAAATGATTTTGCTACGATGTCTACTCTAACTTTATCCAATGAATTCTTCAAACTTTCGCACACAGTAGAAAGGCTAGGCCTCTTTTTTCTTCCTGAAGGAATTACATCAAAATATTCTAATTGCATCCGTTCATTCCAATATTGGCGCATAAAATTCTTCAAGGGTTTATTGATAGAAACATCAAGAGGTTGCAGTTGAATCTTCATTCCAGAAATCTTTTTCTTAATTATTTGTTTTATGAGCTGTGAAGCTATCTCAAACGAGTAATGATGGCTTTTTCAACAACCCACCAGGACGTTTGGCCCAAATTTTATAAAGTCAGTTTCATTCTTTCTTCATTCATCCATCCTTTGGGGGTGGACCAAAGTGTCTTTCGGCGGCTCTATTTCCATGTTCTATTGCAAAATTGATCATTTTTAATTTATAGTGTGCAGTATAGGAATGTCTTTTTTTTATTATTTGCCATTTTCTTCAATTTCAATATTACCTAAAGAACAAAAGCGCGGTTGATTCTTAGTGATACGAGTCAAAGCAAGAGAATGATACAACAATCAGTGCTGCATGCTAATTAAAAGCTTTAAAGACAAATATTTGAAAAATTAAAATTTTATTTTTAAAGACTTTCGTTCTATAAGGTACTTCCATTCAGGATAAATTTTGCTCCATGTAAGATTTGATATAATAACAAGGTAGAGACAACGGTGTAAATATGATTTTAAATATTTATTCAATTACAACAGTATACTTTTATACGTATACTTTTCATGTATTTAATTTGATACTTTTCTATAATTGCTTCTTGTTTGATTTGAAATATAAAGAGTTTTTGAAAAGGAATAGATAGGCCATTTTTAATGATCTCTATGTTATTAACGAGGTATTAGGTTGTTAAAAAAAGAATCATAGTATATTTTCTAATCTAAACCTGTTAAGGAATAAGAGATTTTAAGGCTCATGTTTAGATAATATCGTTTTTAAAATTGAAACTTTTTCATTTTTTTGACTCCGACATTAGTTGCAATATATTATAATTTTAGTAGATTAGAATAAAGCTCTTCGTAAAAGAGTGAAGCCTAGATATATTAAATTCATCAATGAATATTTATGGAAAAATGGACGGCCTATTCAGGTTAAGTATAAGCCGTTGCAAAATTTTGATGTCATTATTATTTTGATTTTTATTTTGTTCATTATTGCCATAGTGTCATTAACAAAGAAAAAGTTTATTTTAAATGACGCTGGATTCGATGTTTTTTGCTTCGAATCGGAAGCCCTGTCCCTCACTGTATTTATTATTGAGAAAATGTTATAAAGTAAAGATTGAGTATATTTTATTCAAAAATAAAGATTTTAGTTGAGTAGGAAAACTTTTTGATTTAAATGTTTATAAAATGGTAGGGTTTGTTTGAGAAGATATGGTGTTATTCTAGGTCCTTCAAAGTGATCTTTTTTTCAGTTAACAAAAAATGTATCAAATCTTCGGAATATCCTTTTTTTCTAGCGTCCTTTATCCAAATCTTTATATCTTTTTCCCAGGAAATTATTGCGGTATTTTTTAAATCTTTGTACTTCTAAAAAAGAAATTATGTGATTTAGATGCTAAGACTTTAAAATTTAAAATCGGTTATGCGATGCTTTATATTTTTGCCTTTCCTATTACCAGCGCTATTACGATTCCCCATTGTAACACTTGTTTGATCTTTACTTGCTAAAAATAGAAGACATTGGAGATGCCGTCAAAACGGTAAATTTTAATGTGGATCAACAATAATCACCAAAGGTGTGAGATGGTGATCCTATTAGAAGTGATGCCTATAAAGTTATAAGTAAGGTGAATAATCAAGATGTTGCTTCAAACAGAAACATTATTGGAAACGCTTTTAGCAACGTGCCTGAAGAAGTATCATGTAGACTACCCAAAGTTTAGAGTAACAACTTCGTAGAAGAAAAAAGATTACAGATATTTATAAAAGTCCTTCAAACATTAATTTTAATATACCAGACAAATACTTGAATATTATTTAAAGGATACTGGCTGTGATGATCCATCAAGAAATATTGCAACTGGAAGAAACATTGGATTTTTGGTTTTATTTAAAAATGACATTTTTAGGTGATGGAACCTTTGCTGTATGCTTTTCAATGTTTTTGTAACTTCGTACCCTTCACTGAAAAGTTTAGTCTGCCATAATAATTATTCACGAATAATTTATATTTTGCCACCTAATACTTATGAAAAATGATTTCAAATATAAAAACGTTTTTCATTTTTTTAATCCCAAGTATCTACTTATTGATTTTGAAACGGCATCAATTAGAGCGTTTCGTCAAAAATTACCGAAGAGCAATATTAGTGGGTTATTTCATTTGCCATATTCTGTTTTAACTTTTAAGAAAGGTGAGAGAAGTTGGATTAAATAATATTTTAATAAAACATCTACCTAAATTGCCCGTCGCTCCTGTTATGGATGACACCAACTCTCAAGAGAGTCATCAACATTGTTTTTCTTTTCTTTACTCAGATTTCATTGTGAATATTTCACGCAAATCATTACAATACTTTTCTTACATACATTGTATATTCACATTTCAATTTGAATGTCTGCATTTTCTGTATTGTATACACATTTTAAAAACTGCAACCTTATAGTTCTCTTTTTCTTATCGCGATATCGTGTCCAATAAATCTTATCTTACGATTCCTTCGATCTAACTCCAAAAACTACCAATTGTTGCAAAGGTTATCATAGTGCTCTTCAACGCTTTTTTCAAACTCTCCATCCGACAAAATCTAAGTTATTTGATGGTTTGAAGGCGAACATTAACTTAACCAAATTGAAAGTTATTCAAGCTATAATAGGAAACCTTTAACACCCAACAAGCAAATACAGAGATTTGGCTAACTTAAGATTTGGTCCAAAGTTATGATACTTATAGTAACAAAGCGAATTATTTAAAAGCAATTGCTCATGTTTCTTCTTGATCTTCATTGAAAAATAATTTTTTTATAATTTTTAAGAAAATAAGATTATTAATATTTTGATACTTTTTCAAATTTATGCCTCTGAATATAAAATTTAAATATTCATCAAAATGCTAGCTTACTTCTTTGTCAGCTGTTTTCCACATTTCTGCTGCTTTAAATAACGTCTAAAAGGATATCTTTGCGAAAAAATGAAATAGTCACATTTAAAAAAGCATACCATATTATTTTCTTTTAAATAATAGGAAAATATAGAATTAGGAGGTTTTCTTGGAACTTTAAAATCCATAAACTATAAAAGAATAGACAATTTACATATTTTAAATAAAAACTAAGAAAAAATGGTTGTTACATTGCATGCTGGAATTTTCGATATAAATGTATCACATGGAAGGCAAACTCTAAATTACTTTGATAATTGACTTACATGATCAACTTTCTTAATCAGTTTCTGACAAACGACTTCTGATAAATCATTAGGAGGTAAAGAATGAAGATAACTTTTCATTTCCTCCTCCCATTTAAAGCAATCTTGTTTATACTTTTCTTGATCTTTCTGAAAAATATCATATACAAATAACAAAATCTACTTTGGTTGATAGAATCTTTCTAACTACGCAAAATTTTTAGATAGAAAAAATTGTGCCCCGGGCAATCATTTTTTGAAGTTTACATGCGTTTGTATATGAACATATACAATATATAGAGTGAATGCATTAATTTTATTGAAAGAGTTAAAAGTAAAAGAGCTACTTATTGATTAAAAAGCACAACGTTACTTCACGAATTGCTGCAACAAGTAAATAATAGTTCCTATAAATTATATAACGCTCATCACTCCTGAAAAACGACTAAATTTCCAGGGGGTAATATATCCCGATTTTGGGATCAGCAAAAAGCGGCAATCAAGAACTCCTGTGAACATTTCAGATTCACAAGACGCATGGTAAACCCATATAGAAGCACAGTTACTTGTCTTTCTGTTCATTGCATATAAAATTGCAAACTATTTTAAAAGAACTTTCGTTGTTTTTAAGAAGGCCCATGATCTATTAACAAGGGAATGAAGGAGTTCCATTTTGGGAAAGATTAAAACAAAATGATTTATGATATGCTTGAGCAATTTGAGACATATCTGTATGAGTTACTCTACTGATGAGGAATCAATCTAACAAATCAATTTTCGTGTAACGATTATACATTTTCGACAAGAGTTGGGAAAATTTTCAATGAGATGAGCGAGATCTCTTGCTTCTATTTTTTATGAGCTTGCATATTCATTATGCTCTTATTACTTAATTTAAACTGGCAAAATATAGATGCCATAATAATGGTGAAAGACGTATTAATATTACATTAGAAAAACTCTTTCAACTACCCTTAAAAATTTGTAGAGCATGATAACGGCGCCAGCGGTCACTTATGTTTCTTGTGCAATCTGACGTTACGTCGTACATACTAATCAAGGCCAAGAGTCAACTATCTAACCGTACCTTCTTTGCACTCAAATCAGGCCAAGAGTCAATTAAAGTTACATTTACTGCACCAGCAATAATTATCTCTAAATCTAATTAGTGGTTTGGGAGACTTGGAAATACATGCATTTTATTCGTATAACTTACTTGCAAAAATTCTTTTACTTATTATTGGCCTGATAGAATGTCAATTAAACCTCGAAAACAATGGTCTTTGTCAAACCTGTAAGCACATCGACACTTCGTATCACCGTCTGCCAAGAATGCATCAGCTCAATTGAAAATTTTACTTAGGATTCTGGCTTCCAATATAGTAGAAATGAAGCTGAAAGAAAAGAAATCATTTCTGAAAATAGAGGACTGGAACAAACTCAAGGAATCCATTCTTTCAGTGAAGGGGATTCTCGTTTCTTGCAAACCTATACGAATTTTATTAGTTATATGATCGTTCTAGATCTAGAGTTAAGCAGAATAACAATAAGATTATTTCTAGACGCATATTTGAAACCTGTTTTAATGTGAAATTGTATTAGCATGAAGACATTGACATTAACGTCAAATTTGTTTCAAAGATTTCTAGTTAAAAAGGATGGTTCAATAATATTCATAACACCTTTCAATAATTAGGTCGTTACGAAAGAGTGTTAACTACTCAGTATCCTGTAATGAGGTTCTGAGAAGATATCGTCTTTAGATTCCTAATAAAATCAGATTTCAACAAAAGTTCTACTGACTCAAACCCTTTTGCTGAAAAGTCTACCAACGTTTACAAAATGCTTATTTTTCTACTTCTGCCAGTTTCATCTTTACTTACTACACTAAGTGAACTAAATGTTCAAATTAGCCATATTAGGTTCTGACGATAAATGAAGTGTTTTTTCGGAAAATTGGCAGCCTTATCGGCTAAAATTGTCAAATATGTAGGTTTGTCAAAAACAACAGATCGATTGTCATTATAAGAGTGAATGATGCTATTAAAGTAAATTAAAAATGCCTTTCACAAACAGAATAGCATTAAAAACATCTCAGAAACAATACCCCGATCTAGGAAAGGAAGGATGTTTGCACACTTGAAGAATGAAAGTAAACTAATAAAAACAAAATCGTATCAAGGATGTAAGACGTTTATTAGGAATTGTTAAAATTGAAGATGATGGAACACTCCTTGTTAAAAAATACCATTTCCCACAACACAAATTAATATTTTGTCGTTATTTTTACGCTTTAACCCTCAAGCGTACACGTAACTACAAAAAGTAGTTTTAATAAGTTCAGATGTGAATGAGAGATGAAAATCTAATCACACATTAAAAAATACTACAAAACCGGGGTTTATTTTTAATTAATTAATAGTGTTTTGTGAGAGTTTATGTTTATAATATGGATAGAGAAACTATTGAAGATGGGGATACCATTCCAAATGAAGACATTGATGTATATTTATCTGCCTCAGATGACGATTATTCTTCTTGTGATGAAAAAGTTGCCCAAAGCACAAATGACGAGATACTGCGTGGTGGTAACGAACAAAAACCAAGGGTAGTGTGCAACCCAACTTCTTAAATGGACGCATTTTTGAAATTCTCTTCGCAAGATGTTCCTTTATTTACTCAGAAACACAAATAGAAAAGCGAAAGACTTAATTTGGTTTTATAAGAAAAACCATAATAAAAAGCCTCCTTATCCGATGACCATATTTTCTTTTGATGAAATACTTTCTTTTTATGCTATTTTCATAAGAGCAGGTACAGACAGAGATAACATGTCTTGCTTACAAGATTTGTGGAAGTTAAACGATGGTAGACCTTTTTACAGAGCTGTTTGTGGTTACCAACGTTTGAAATTTTTTCTACGTTGTCTTCGTTTCGACAATTTTAGAAATAGAGAAGAAAGGAAAAAATGACAAGATGGCGGCTTATAGTGAAATATGGCACATCTTTGAAAAAAATCTAAGAAGGTTTATTATTCCTAAAAAGTCAATGACTATTGATGAGCAACTTTATGGATAGCGAGGGAAAATTCGTGGTCGCGTTTTCATGCCAAGAAAATATTCTCGTTGTGTGAATCTAGTAGTGGATTCGCGCTTTCCGCAGAAATTTATACTGGTAAAAATTTGAATGGCACAAACAAAGATCTGGCTTAAAAAGTTGTTTTGCAACTTTCAAATCGCTATTATTTTACTGGTAGAGAGACAGTGACAGATAGATACACAAGTCATAAACTCGCTGTAGAGCTTAGAAAAGTAGACTTAACAATTTTGCCGACCTTGAATAAAAACAGAAAATGTGTTCCTCATTTTTTGAAAGATATAAAAAGTCGAAATATCTTTTCAACATCATCTTTGTACGACCATGCCAACAAAGTTTCAATTATTTCTTACGTTCCAAAAAAAGGCAAAAATGTTTTAATGCTTTCATCTTCACACTCTAAAAAAGCCAGAAGTTATATTTGATAACAAAGGTAAAATTGGCGTGGATCTTATGGATTCTATAATTGAAGAGTTTTCAACAAGAAGGAAAACTATAGATGACCTCTTCTTCTTAACTTTAATGTTATTGATGTGTCTTGGTCAAACGCATATATACTGATGTCCAAAAACGGATATACAACGTCTAGGAAAGATTTTTTAAAAGCTTTCTTTCCAACTTACAGAAAAACAAGCAAAAGTTCGTTTAGAAAACTACAGGCTTACAAAAGATGTAAAAGAAGCAGGAAAACTTATTGGTTTATTGAAATTGAGAGAGTGACAGTTAAAAGAATTTCTTGTTATGTTGTTATATGCCCTAAACATCGCTTCCAAGTAAAAGACGATTTTTGTCATATATGTAAACAATAATAAATAAAAAATTTATTTTCATTACATGTTTTCATCATAATAGTTTTTTTTCAATCAAGCATCTACTTAAAATAATTTAAAAAGGATAAGTATTGTAATGACAATATATCAAACGTGCATCGTCCCTATACTACAAATTGTTGAGGGTTAAATAGTGATCAAGCTATTGATAAAGTTCAAGAATCCTGCAGCATCCGTAATCAGTTAAATCTATTTCCAGTATATTAAAAATGTTCGCTTCAAATAAACAAATCTCAAGCCCTGAGCTACAACTTCCAGTCCAAAGTTTTAATCTTTTGATAAGAAGACAAAGTTTTTCTTCAAAAGAAATTATATTCAGAAGCCACCAAGTAACCGATTGGTAGATCCAATTTGAAGATTACAAATTTGCAGAGACAAAATGAATTAGCTGACAAAACAGACTTTCAAGTGACATTTCGAAATCTTTAAAAATAAGTAAAAAGATAGATTTGAAAATTGGAGAATGCATAAAGGACGAGGTAAATAAGTTTGAAGTGGAAAATATATCATTTGTGCCAGGGGCGCACATCCTCAAAATTATTGAGCGATTTTTTTTGCAATTTTGAAAATTACTGGTCTGGAAATACCACGGGAGACCAAATATTCAAGAAATCCTATAAAATAGAGTGTATTCAGCGCATACCTAAATTTATAAGACTACTTTATATTTTTTTTACAAAATTGGTGAAATTTAAATACTATACTTCCAGCGAAAATATTTTAATTAAATTTGCATATACACTAGTTTAAAAAATCCAAAATTATTGGGAGAGGGGCGAATAGGCTTTTCATTTGAAAATGAAGTAGTCTATCAGGAACACTGCAGGAATTGATGAAAGGATATTTGATTGATAGAGAAAACCTGATGATTTCTCGTTTTTTATATGGATTAAAGTCTACCGTGCTTTTCAGGATCTTTAAACCCACCTCTGCTCACAGACAGTTTTTTGAAGCAAACTTTCCAGAAGGCTGAATCACTAGTACAGCCATTTTTGATCCAATTTAATTTTTTTTCCATTCGGGCTTGTATAGCTGATTGTAAGTTCTCTTGAGTTTCAATTTTTTTCAGAGATGTTGTAATATCAGGACTGGCATTTAATCACTTTTCATTAAATTATTTAAGCCTAAGAACACAAAATCATAAAAAAAAAACTATTTAAAGTAACATAAACCATAGTATACGAGAAGAAAATCATTGCGTTTTTGACTATTTCTGTCTACAAATAAAATTCTGACAGCTGTCATAAATAGATCAAGTACATTTTAAACAACTGAACCATTTCGTTTCGATATCATATTTAACTAAACTATAAATAAGCACAAAAAGACGAGCAAATTGCGGCTGCACTTATTTATTATTTTTCGACTCCTACTCAACCTATTTCTTCTGCCCAAGTCAAGTCAGAATGATAATAGTTTTGCGTGTCCTCGTTCCATTTGCTTCTACCTACAAGTCTGAGGAAGATTTTCAACTCTTATAAATTTAAACCACTAAGCTAGCCCAAAGATAAATAAATCTATAAGATAATAAATAATTTGCTAGCCAAAGATCTATAAATGCAAAAACTTTACGTAAAACACATTTATTTCACACAAAAAAAGTAAATAAGTAACTGAGTAATTTTTCTGTTACAGAAATAATAAATAATGCCAATGAGAATGATGCAGCACTTCAAGATTCAAATACTTGGGTGGGATAAATGTGGAGAAGTGTTGGGAAAATTCTAAATGAACATTCTCAATGATGAAAATGTGTATGTACTTTGGGGCCACAGATTATGCACTGGCAACTATTCATTATGCACTGTTTTAACTATTCAAATTTATTGGAAATTATGTTTTCAATTTATTTAAATGAAAAAGATTTTTATTTATATTTAATTTTCAATAATAAAAAGGCACATATTTGCGTAAGTTTTTGATCTATTTTTTGGTTGTTGGTATCGCTTCAAAGGAATGAATATTCACACATAACTGGACCAGGGGCGCACGTTTTCAGGGGGAGGGGGCAGAACTTCAGCTGAAGTAACACAAAAACCAATACAACAGTGTTTTAAAAAAGCTGGATTTTTTATATAGAAAATTTAATAGAAGATAAGTCAAGTGATGTTGACCAGCAAGAGCATGAATGAGGAACTTTTTGGAGAAGTTTCTAAAGCTTTCAATCTTGAAAATGCTTCTGAAAAAGAATATATAAACTGTGACAAAGATGATACTTTACTTCATGCATTGAATAGTGATATTTGGTAAGTTGAATTGATGAACGTCAATGAGACGTCGTCTGAAGAAGATGAAACAACCAGTTTTATTACCCCAATACCTGAAAGTAAAGAAGTTCTGAATATTTTACAAAAGTTGAAGAGATTTACAAATGGGCATGAAAAAGCTTGTATTTTAGTATCTGAACTAGAACAATGTGTTCAAGATAATATAATTAAAAAAAAAAGAAGGCTAAACAGCTAACTATTACTCACCTTTTCAGTAAATCTAACTAATAAAATTGTTACATTTATTTATAAATTTTACATCAAATGAAAAAAATTTTAAATCAAGCGAAATGAGAAAAATTTATAATAACAAACAATGCTTTAAATAGAAAGTTTATAAGTACAGTTTTTTGATAGAGTGAGAAAATTTAAAAACTTGAATGGTAACAATTTTTATCAGAGATAAACAAGAATATCTTATTAGTGAACACCTCATTTTTATCAAATTTTAATGTGTTCACTATATGGAGGTTTTACTGCATTTTTGAATGATGTTGAGAAAAATGAAGTAATGCAATCTTAATTTATTGTTTGATTTTTGTTTGCACAATTTTATACCCTTTTTTGAGAAGCTAACTAACTGTTTTAGTTCTGTTTTACATTTTTTAGGAAGAAGGAACAACTGAAAATTAATGAAGGATTTTTTTTTATAAAATTTCCATTTTTTTTATTGTTAATTGATATCTTTACCCCCTTTCTACACATAATTTGGAGATCACGCGCATCTATTTGAAGTGGGAAAGAAGGAGCTATATATAAGTCCTCATTCATTGTTGACTTTAAGCTTAATAGGGCGGGGGTTAAAGTTTACACTAAGCTTAATTAAGAATGAAATAGAATGGACAATAGAGGAGTAGGAATTCAGAAAATTTTGTTATATTTTTGCAAGACGCTTGAAAGTCCGCCCCCTCCAATAATTTCAACGATGTGCGCCCCTGGATCAGTCATATTTTTTTCATCTAAACATCGCAGGGTGTCTATTTCCTTCAGACTACATTCACTCATATAAAACTCTCCAACCTTCAGTTATTTGTTTTCTCTATCAATCAAATATCCTTCACCAATTCCTGTATTGTGCCTGATAGACTACTTCTTTTTCAAATGAAAAGCCTATTCGTCCCAACAATTTTTGTTTTTTTAAACTAGTGTATATGCCATATGCAAATTTAATTAAAATATTTTCGCTGGAAGTATAGTTTTAAATTTCATCAATTTTGTAAAAAAAAAATATAAAGTAGTCTTATAAATTTAGGTATGCGTGGAATACACTCTATTTTAAAGGATTGCTTGAATAATTTGTTCCCCAGTGGTATTTCTAGACCAGAAATTTTAAAAATTGCAAAAAGAAAAATTTCGCCCCCAATAATTTTGAGGATGTGCGCCCCTGAACTGGACAGATCGTATGGATGTTACGATGAGGGATCGAAGTAGTATATATCAGGAAAAATAGTTAAAATTTATGAAAAAATACCACTACAAAGAAAGCGTATGCAAAATATCAGAAAAACTGATAATCCTGCAACGCATTAAAAATTTTGTGGAGAACGATACTGAAAAACTTTCAATCTAAAACTAACTAAAGGTAAATATTTTTAGTTTTATTTTTCAGAAAAATTATACACCACGATATTTGAAAAGTACTCTCTATATTTACTTTTATTGAAAAAATTTGAAAAAACATACACTTTTTTGAGAATCTGGAATGTTTTTGTAGATTTCAGAAATCTGCGTAAGATTGAATTTATCTGAAAGCGAAGTAAATGTACTTTTTATATTAGAAATGGAATGATTAATGACTTACCTTTTCTTTTTTCTTTAGCTAGACTAATCCATGGAGAAAGAGGTTTTTGAGGAAAATGATACTTACTCTTGACTGACGTTGATAAATTGCGTATCATTATCTTTTTTAAAAGCAAAATCTAAAGTGCAATTTATTTATCATTATATTTGTTAAATCTTCAGCTTTGCAAGTTAGATTTAACATTGGATTATAATTTATATGAAAAAGTACTGCTTATTAATTACTAAAT